>JAPERM010000439.1:0-149509 GCA_030411635.1 Fusarium sp. MBC 119 | reverse complement strand
GTTATGATGCAAGAAGACGCTGTAGGCAGGTCAAAAAGCTTAATATTAGGTAGTTATATAAGCAAAGGTTATTATGCTTAAATCGTGGAAAAATCGTATTCTTTATAGCAGTTCAAGCTGACCTCTGCGAGGGTTACAGCACCTTACGATAGTGTATTGCAATACCTGCATGGCTGAGGATTGGCGAGGGCTTCCTCTTCTGCTTTGCGGTCCTTTCGCTTACGCGCTATTATGCTCCTTTTATGCCAGTTGCCCTTTTGCTTGTCGCTTGTTTGCTTGTCGCTTGTTTGCTTGTTGCACTGAAGGCATGGCTTCGCATCACTGGGGCCTTCATGTTCTAATTTGACTCGCTTTCCCTCAGAGGCTGTGGTTGGTTGAGGGGCTTGTGGTAGTAATGCCATCGAATTGCTAGTGCCTTCATTTTCTGATTTGACTCGCTTACGTTTAGGGGGCATGGTTGACTCAGGGAATCTTGGCAGAAGTGCCAGCAGTGTGTGTCGCTCCTGAGAATAATGAATGAATAAAGGTTGGATGAGTTTTCGAAATTGGAAAAGGGGCTGCTCGTATCTTGTAGCCAGCCCTTAATTTTTCCTAATTGCTTTTGTTTCGGGGGCGCTTTAGAGAATGAACAGTAGTGAAGCTCTGATTGGCGCTGTTAAGCCTTCAGGTAAGACGTGGCTGTTGGCAGGACAAGTACCGTATTAGCGACCTTGTCTCAGGCTCTGGTTAGCTAACGTATTTAGGTGTTTAGGGAACCGAGAAAGAAATCAAAGGAAAAGAAGAGAAAATTTGAAGGATCAAAGCCACGTTTATTACTCGTAAATACTCGCGAAATTGGACGGCATTAGTCCAAGACTAATGAAAGTTTGAGTCCATCTACGCAATACTTATTGGCGATATCTGCTGAGAGGGTTGGATCAGCCCGGATTTATATTTCGCCCTCTTGTGTTATTTGCTCCCGCAGTAAGTCCCCTAACCCAGATTAACTGAGCTAAGGCTGTTCATTTCCACGAGTTTCTACGATAGAATCAACAACAATGTATTCGACGAGCCTCTTGACCCTTATCACAGATCCAGCCGGTGCCATGAAGAACGCGGATCATCTGCCCTCCTTTGTGGGTATGCCAATATGTGCGAGCGCATGGAGTAAAAGTAACGTTTGCAAGTGCCGCTTGATCGTCGCGGTGAAGTAAATCTAGATAGACCTCTCCGGTGAAAGTACCTGTGGGCTTTGCAACACTCTTGTTTTCATCGGGTGAACCCCGAATAATGATGGATTGAGACATTTTGAAAGAGGAGGTCAATTTGAACCGCTTTAACTAGTGGGGATAGTTAGATCAACCCGAAGTGAAGAAAAGTCAAGAGGTCAATACTTATAATGAGCTCAAGCGACGTTATGTTGAGTGAGGGTGTGGAAGGATATCTGTATGACGGATATTTGTATGATGTGCGATTTCCATGGGTTTTATACTTGGGAATCTCGCTAATCTAAAACTCCTATCTGCGTTTTGCCCTTCTAGGTATTGCATATTTGCAACACGAGTTGTTTATGACACCATTCTCTAGGTAGATCACGGTTTGCGATTCAGCGAAGTGGATTGCTCTTTCGGCCGATGGACCCGCCCTGCGTCGGCCAACGCTTTGGCTTGTCCACGCATTGGTCTCAACTGATTAAGGTTCATTGTGGAAATCACCAAAAGGAAACAAGATAGCATAAGGTAGAGTGTCTGTGCTTGTATATCGCCTCTAATCCGGAAACAAGTCAGAGCTCTCGGCCATGCGGTGAACTCTGGTGGACCGCAGTCCACTTCGCAGTCCATGGCACCAGCAGAATGCGCCGACGCCATCGGTTATAACGCGTATCAAGACCGCCCGACACTTGAAGTTCCCACTGTTGACCGGCGTCCGATCAATTCGGGCTCGAGTGTATTCCGACTACCGCCCGTGTTTCTTAGTTGGTGGTGATTCTGATAAAGACTTCAACCTCAGGTACCGTCGTGCTCTCACTGAACGACCTCCCACGTGACCATCACTGAACTTAGCAAAACATTCTTCAATGAAGTCAACACTTATTCTCAAGTTCCGCAAACGTTAGACTTTGAAAGGCGATTTGTCAGCTACATTAACGCCACCTGCAACATAGAGCGAGTCGCTGCGATGTGGCGTGATGTCGTTGACTTCTCCCCCCTCGGTATCAAACTTTGGCCGTGGCGTTGTAATTTCTTTCGATTGGAACCATCGCTGAGCAGACACTCAACATCGGTGGCTTAAATCAGTTTAGCAGGCTTTACCAGAGACATAGTAGTCTTGGTAACGACCTTATGATACTGCTCGGCCGGCAGAGCTCGACCATTCATAGAATTCAACATGATCTAATGAAGGCGTTATGACTCCAGAGTTTCGGCAGAAGGACAGCAGCATGTCATGTCTTAGGAAACGCTCTTCGGTGCGTGTGCGCAAGAGCAGTCTAAGTCCGCAGTTCCCTAATAGAAGACATCAGGCAAGCTTGGAAATTTTGTCTAAATTCGTACATATAGCAATGAGAAGGATTTTTGTAATGGTAATACAGGAATGAGTAGAGGAAGTGATGTCCTTATAGGGCTAGGTTTTAGAAAAGATCTCCATCTAATTGGAAATGTGCGCTTTGGAGGTTAGCATAGGATGGGCAAGCTGGTGTCGAGCGTGCCTTACATTCCTAGGTAGGAAGCTCTCAAGGACAATGGCATTAATAGGCGCAGCTACTTCAGAGGATATTTCAATAAGCGTGTTTAGATATAGAAAATAAAGCATAGCTTTGGCATCTGTAAGCTTTACCTACTAACTCTAGTTGCCATGAAGGATAACTCGCTAATCATGAGTAGTCACTAATATCGGCCCATGTAGTAGGCAGAAACTCGGCTCCAGAAATATCCTCTGGCACTTCGAGAGATATTTTCTCAAGGAAATCTCAGCCATCTTTAGACGTAGCATGATCCAGCCCCCATAAGCCCAAATGGGTCAACTGAAAATCGTGAGTGTAGATGATTGGTCGGACCCCTACAGTGCAACCACACACAAGGTAAGGCAGACTATAGTAATAATTTGTACTACGCCACTATCTTAGCACGTTACTTCAGCCTTTATCACCTTCCTATTTCGCTGATGTGCTCACCTTATGATAAATCTCTAGAAAAGACCTCAGTAACCTGAAGCTTTGAGCCAGCTAGCTCCGAGCGTCCCTGTTGGATACTTGGGTGATCGGAAAATTCCACGGAAAACTGGCCGGTAGGGTTAACATACCATGGTTTCCTGGACTCGGGTTAAGCATTGAAAAACACCTTAAGGTGGAAGCATTTAAAACCGCATTTATGTCCTACCTCTTGTCTATTATGTTTCTTGTGCATGTGGGGGGCACAACTCTTGCGGTGGCTGGCCTCATATGATTGTGATTGAGAAGGGGACTGACAAATGAGAATCTGCCATATGGCATCGTACAAATTCCATTGGCCACTTGCCTCTTCTCCCCTAAATCAAGCCTGATGTAGCCCCTCTTCCAATTTCGCAAAACTGCGTTCTTAATCATTCGGTGGTTACCCATCTTTGGATCCAAGACCTGACTCCTACTGAGCATGGACTTACGCCAATATCGCAATGTCTTCAGGAATTTACTACCACAAGGTCTTCGTAGCCTTGATCTCCTGGATGAATCACGATCTTAAAACTGAAACTACAGATATAGACGACGAATTGGATATCATTGAGCACTTTTGTAGCCATGAGTACGGCTTTTCTGTGACTCGAATCCAGATTCCCAACGACTCAGGATCTTGGGGTTTCGAGTCGTATGGAGCATGGCTGGCAGAAGCGCTTGGAAACTTTTATGGGCAACTGGAGAATGAAACAGGCGACAAGGAAAAAGGCGAAAAGGATCTTGTGATGATATGGTATCATGGCCACGGCGGCTATGATAGCCCCGAAGACAAGAGTTTGTGGTGGTACTCTGGCTCTTTTCAACCAATGTGAGTTTAACCCGCTATAAATCACCTAAGAGATGTGCACCAGTGCCTAATCGTGATACCAGGATAGCTCAGGCAACGGGGTCCGAGATACCAGGTGAGCCCATCTCCGCGGGGCTCAACTGGACTGCCGTCTGGGACGAAGTGAGATTAGGAGTTGATCCAGACCTGGATCATTTGTTTATTCTGGATTGTTGTGAGGGTCAAGGGTACAGTGGAGAGGGAATATCCCAACTTATGGCCCCAGGGCTATTGAGACAAACGGTGGGAGAAGTCTCTCCGCTGACCTCGTATCATGTGATACTCGCAGCCGACAGCGACAAGGGACAGTTGGCTTACATAGGCAGCGAATCACTCTCTATTCTGGTGCAGGAGCAACTTGGATATGCCATGTTCAAGAGGGGTGGTCGGCCAAATCCGGACGGTTTAACTATCGAGGAAATGTTAGAGATGATGAAGCGCAGCGGCCGATCTTGGCACGAACCTACACACTTCGTACATGGGTCACATGGCGACGGGGCGCGTTGGATTAGAGTTCCTCCAATGTCAGGGTCTGATGAAGATCCCGGCGAGAACAATGACAGTCAGAAAAGTGAACAAGTTGCTAGCGAAGGGATTATTGAAAGTGAGGACAATTTGGAGGATGAGGAGGACGAAGAGAGTGACGACGACGAAGAGAGTGACGACCAGGAGACAAGCGAGGATGACGAGGATCCCAACATGAGCAGTGCTTATTCTGGATCCGAGGATACAGATGATGGAGTATGGCCCACAAGCTACCAATAGCACATCTTCTATTGAGAGAGTCTAGACAGACTATCTTTATTTGTAGCTATATTTACGCGAATAACCATTTGCTCGCAAATATACGCTGCGGTACCATTATGTGGCATTGACACAAAAGATTGAAGCCAAGAATTATCTCATATCATGAAGACAAAGTCAACCGCTTGACTAAAGCCCCTGAACCGTGAAGGCCTCTGCGGATGATGTACGGGGGAACTTCAGCCCTCTCAGTCTCGTGACATGCACAAACCAAGCAACAACTCTCAGAAATAACGCCTCCATCTGGTATAAGAGTTAGGACAACGTTGTACTTGATGTAGGTATCAAGAAGCCGAGTGACTCGAATCGTATTAGGCCTCCATTCTGGTGCATTTTCCGTGCTCATCGGGTCAACACTAAACGTACCAACTACGTGGTCGAATGTAGCCAAATGCAGCTCCTTCTCATGTTGCAGAACAGGTATCCTTATTGATGGGGAATGTGAACACTTTGGATACCGACTTCGAAACAATCCGAGCACGGCGTTGTAAGGGTCGATGAGGCGACGGTAAGATGCAGACCTCAGCATCGTGAGAAGTCTGTATGAACGTTCTCCTGTTGAGACCAGAGCGGACTCAACTAGACACATGCCATCATCCCCCTCAGAAAGATCTTGTTGACTGGGCGTGTAGAGCTTAAAGTCGCCCGGAGCATCAAGGCTCAGACCTGGCTCCAGCTCTACCTCGGCTTCTTCGCTGTTTATACCACGGATTTGGCCTCTACCGAAGTGTGCCCCAAAAAGTCTACAAGTGGTGAGATCAGATTCGAGATCCAGCCATGAGGCGGCTATGACAAGTGAACCACGCTGGTACACCGCGAGAGACGAAGTGCTTTGATCATTTTCCGATCGATAGGCCCATGGTGGGACCTCGTTAAGATCGCCCCCTAGATGAACTAAAGACACAAGACGAAACCATCGGTCCCACTGAAGAGTTGATTGTAGAATAATGTCTTGGAACACGTCGATGAAAGCGTTTCTGATAGCATGTAGATTGCATAATCCCGAGACGTCACTTGCGCCAAAGGCATTCGAAATTCCGTGAGTTATGAGTAGAATCAGTTCATCGAGTGCTGATTCTCTCAGGCAGCCCAAGGATCCCGAGCCCAGGGCTGTCCCAGATGTACATGCCCTGCAAGTGCATCTTTGTTGCACCAGCTCAGTAACAGACACTGCCATAGGGAAGCAGCCCACAATATCGGATATAGACATCGACACCCCGTGTTGTATTTCTTCTTCACTGTCGCTCTCTCCGTGATCGTTTGGTGGTTCGTAGATCGCCTGACTTTCACTACCTCTGGCTTGTCCCCAGTTCTTGTTTAGAATTGTCGGATATCCAGCCAACATATTTTCGAGTGTGTTGGTTTTGTAGCTTGTGGTCGCGATATCAGGGTCATTCTCTTCGCAGCCGCCGAGTTGTGATAGTACAAAGACAGGGGCAGTATCGCTGATGCGTATTCTCAACCCCAATAGCCATCGCAGTATGGATTGGGCGGCTAGTCTGATTTCAGCGACTTCATTTCGAGATAGCTGTCCTCTTCTGTAGTCAGTAAGCAAGCCAGTATCATACAGCTTTTGTCGCGTGCAAGGTTCTGCTTGTTGATGAAAGCAATGGCTTTCGTCCATGAGAGTGGTGATCTTCCCATCCAATATGGTCGCAACTTTTATATTGCTGTGCTTAATATCTGCAACGCGATCTGGACATGTGGAGCATGTGTTGTTGATAACAAAGATGACTCGTATGGGGTCAGTCCCAGACTGCTCCTCGAACACGACGGTGCCGTTGAGTGATATTTCGAGAGTTCCATGGAAATGTGTCAATAGCCACATGGCCAAATCACCCGGGAAAAGGCTGCTTGTGATGATCATGTCACTCTGTGCTGTTGATACTGCCTTGACTATGGCGGAGAGCTGGGGTGCTTCCAGTGGATGGCTGCAGACATTCTTCAACGCATCTGGTAAAGCGGAACGGAAGTCGTGTCCAACATTGACGATGTTGAGAGCAATACTGTCGACGAACTTGGCGACGACTGGCTTCAAACGCAAGCGGTAGTGACTTCGGCGATATGACACTCCCTTTTCATGACCTCCTTGATCCAGGGCAAAGTTGCACAGCATCTCCACAGCGTATGCCATGTCGTGAAACATCATGCATATTGCCACGGTGGTGACAACGTACACAAAGTTTGGATCGTTTAGCATCCACCGTCCGATCGACGTCGAGAGCTTCAGCTTGAGGCCAGCGACACTGAGCACTTTCTCTTCTGATTGTCGCACCTGGTGTTGTATCTCGAGGCCTCTGGAATTTGGAAAAGCCTGAGCTCTCAAGGCCTCGACGCAGTATTGATACTCTTGCTTTTCGATCCTTTCGCGACCAAGCCATTCAAGAATCTCCCCGGCTGCATTGCGGACGCTGCTTTCTTTATTGATTATATCAAGGATGGCGCGGCTAAGGTCGATAGTGCGCGTGGCAACATCCATTTTTTCTGAATCTGATTCTTGATGAGATGAACATTTTGGTGAAAGGACCGGTGCAATATATGTTGAACTACTCGTTGGGTAGCAATTGCAGGAAAGCCCAATCACAAGGCTGTCGGGCACTTAGGCTCAATTATTGTGTTGTTCCTGGGGCGCAGGGAGGCTTAGATGCAACCTGTAGGCTTGAGGCATTCTTGAGGGGGGTAAGCACGCACTGCCTCAGCTGCGGATTATACTGGTGAAATGGTTTGCATTTTGAGCCACTGGGTGAAACGTTCGCCAAGTTGAAAGGTTCTGATGATATGTAAAGGTAGAAACGCTTTAGTATTTAAGTTTGTTAATGAGCCCTAGTATCAGCTGGGTCTTAGAAACAGTATCTAGAAGAAGTGGAATGGCGCCTTACTTATTTATTAAATACTGACCCTTAATAGTTTCACTCTTAACGTGATGAATTAGGCTCTTTAAGATAGGTGATTGATCCCAGATCTTGCGGTATCTAAGGTAGATGTGTGCACTATTCGATAACTTCCAAGAACTGGTACGACAAAGACAAAACTGATATAAACGATTTGCCAATTTATCTAGAGCGGAATATCACCAGAACATTTACCCTTGACCAAGCTGGCATTCTCGCCAGTCAGCCCATCAAAGTACTCCAGCAATGTCTTGACCGGAACCATATCCATCAGTCCCAGTTTCGGG
This sequence comes from Fusarium sp. MBC 119, assembly GCA_030411635.1. Taxonomy (NCBI): domain Eukaryota; kingdom Fungi; phylum Ascomycota; class Sordariomycetes; order Hypocreales; family Nectriaceae; genus Fusarium; species Fusarium sp. MBC 119. Next base: position 141,511 of record JAPERM010000439.1, on the reverse strand, counting down.
TGGGACGACTTGAGTGTCTTGCCACTAAAAAGCACACGCACAAAGTACTCATCCTTCTTAGCCTTAGGATGAGATTTCTTCTTGTAAAGCTCAAAAACAACCTCGCTGCCCATACCAGGCCAGACCATGACATCTATCTGGAGGATGCTGAGAAGGCGGCTAACTGAGCCATCGTGGGCGAAGTTGTGGAGGTACAGAATGTCTTGCTTGCCAGCGATGACGGCTCGGAAATGGCTGGCTAACTCGGCGACCCAGACACCCCAGGAGGTGGCAGAAGCAGCGAGGGAAGCAGGTGCATCGCGATAGATCTGCGAGTATTCCCATTGGCCTAGGCGGTAGACGGTGTTGGCAAGCTTCTGATCAACGCAGGTGGATGAGTTCTTGCCATCGACGAGCTTGCAGGGAAACGGTTTCTTGTGGCACTGGCGGGCAGACAGGTTATCGTAATAATGGTCGAAGCTCTCGTGGAAACCTTCATCATCGGTTGGTACACCAGAAATATCGTCTAGTGTTTTGTACAAAGCCTTGGTCTTGTCGAGGTGCTTCTTCCACTCTGCGTTGGAGGAAGACTTGATGACGCTGCTCAACTTGCTACCAACGGGGCACTTGTACTGAGGCTCCAGACTGTCAACACCCGCTTGCTGAATGTGAAGCGGTACGGAGTCAGTAGTCTGATACATGCCGTTGATAAACATGCCGGCAACCTGGCTCGTAATCTGGTTGTTGGTGACTCTGAACTTGACCTTGCTTCGCCAGTCCTCTTTGCGACCAGGGATAAAGTGCAACAGGTCGTGGTAGACTTCATAAAGGTCTTTGCCGTGGACCCAAGAGTCGTCGAGGCCCTCGGCGGTGATCTGAGGGAACTGGCAAGATCCGATCCATCCGGATGGGATGAAGGGGTTGATGTCGGAAATGAAGCCTTTCCAGTAGCCTTGGGCGTTGGGTTTAGGGCTTTCGGTGAATTGTCTGCCAAAGTAGTATAGGCCTTGGTCATCACAGTTCCATTGGTATGGCTCCACTGGGAACGCGTTGCTGGCGTAGGGAGTACGCTTGTGATGTCTTTGTATCTAGAAACTCAGTAAGTAACGTCATCAGGTATGTTGAAGGGTGATGATGCATGATACTTACCACCTCGACGTATTTCAGCTCATAGTCATTCGACGGCTTCTTGTACTCCCTCTTGCGCGCATGGGGCATGTTGCACCAGTTGTAGGTACCATACTTATCATCCGGCGTCTGCGACGAATCGAATATAAACCCATAGGTCCCCTCGCCGTCGATAGCAGAATCAAGGCTATTGACCTTATTATCGCTCGGAGGATACCACTTCAAGTTGGGGTCTTGGCTCAGTACAACCGGTGTTGCCGAGAGCAGGGCGAGTAGGGAGCTCTTGGGTAGGGAGGCCATGTCTGCGTATTGCCTGAGACACAAAAAAGAGCCGGTCAGGATGACTGCTGCAAGAGCAAGCAGTCTCCCCCGGCATCTGAACCAAGAGAGCGCCATTTAATAGTTATTTGCCCCCGGGAAAAGAGGTCCTGGTTCATCTGACTTGATGTCCTGTTTGTTGCTGAGGTTAGAAATTACGCGGTTTAATTGGAGCGCACGTGGGAGTCGTGACTGGCTGAGACACCTTGTAGAATTGGGTCTAGTCTAGCCGAGATCATGGGTTGACGCTGGATGATCCTTGGCTGCATTTTATGGGTATGAAGTCACCATGAACAGATCCGAAATCTCGGACAATTCTTCTCCTACCAGAGTATGTAAAATAACTCATATTACAACCTTAACTGGTTCCAGACGTCCCTTGAATAAAAAATGACAAGTCAATTCGTGCCATGTTTGGATGAGAAAGCAAGCATCCGTAGTATGTATGTCCTGCTCAACATACCCTAAACCTGGGCCTGGGCATCTTGCCTTTGCCACTTTCTGCACATCTTCCCTCCAATTGTATTCCGAGAAAGAATATTTATCATATTGATCTAAGCTATGCAGCTGGGTTCATCACTCTATGAGGTTCGAAGAGAGATTCATGACACACTGGAGTCTATCCTCAAGTTCCCCGCAAACTGACCTGGACTTATCCCAAACATGTACGAGCGGGTTATCTTCAGTTTTATCTATCCTGCAGTTGAGTCCGCCGTCGATCAATGCAACGACAACCGGTCCCAGAAGATTTCCAATTGTGTTACTGTTGATAGATTCACCACTGTTGGCTAGCTAGTCTTTAAGCCGTTCGTTTGATAGATCAATTCTGTTCTGCCGGGGCCTGCTCATGCATTAGGCAAATCTGTCCATGCAATCTAGCCAGTCGTGTTCAGTCACGGGTATGTTTAACTGTCAATAGGAGCAATTACTTTAAAAATTGTGTCTTGCTAGAGTCTCGACGGGTCGAGTAGTGCATACAAGCTCTATTTTATCTGGTTTTTGTCATATTTTCGACTTGATATAATAGATTGGAAGCTGGATCTTCTCATCACTCATTCATAAACACAAGTTCTGCTAATAGCAACTCCTTGCAGCAGTATACCAGGCCTTTTGCATTATCCTGATATTATAAAGTGAGTATATGACCTGATAGCACATTCTGCTAGCTTAAAGTACTGCACTACTTCATAACTAGTATTATACTGCCGTATGCGGTTGTTTTCGAACAATACTGGCATATCGCACGATCTCTGCCTTGTTATACCACCATCGGTCTTTGTGCACCCTGCCACCTTTACCATTTAATCCACGCCTTCTCAACTGTTTCATCTAGAAAAACCCTCGCCACCATGGTCCGAACAAAGAAAGGACCTTGAACCAAAGTGGACGAATTGCCGGAAGGCTCACTCAACATGAGTTGGGCGAACAGAGGCCCAGTCGTGTACTATAATCGCGTCTTCAACGATCACACCGGCAAACCAGCCCTGATGTCATGGGAAAGTCGTGAAGTATTTGGCCCATTGCTCCCTCTTTCCTCCTGGGTCTATTATATGGTCCATCCAGATGTACCGCATGAATTCAACGGCTATGCACTCCACAGCGGCTTAACGGACGACTCGAGTACTTATCGGGCTGGCCCCTTTCGCTACGAATTCTTTTTCCTCCCTGGCGCTAAAGCTGAGGAGTGCCATTCGCATTATCTTGGCGAGATGAAGGCTCGAGGTACCATCTGGCGCCAGATCCGCAAAGTGAACAGAGCCGTGGAGCTTACAAAGCAGGAAAGCGGCGAACAGGAAGAGGAGAAAAACAGTGATACAGAATGGTATAACAGGGAAACGAAAAAATGACACAAAGGCTACGAGACGGTGTTTGACTCGGATTCGGAGCAAGATTCTACTGCCAACAGTCAACTTCCTGGCTTGGTCTGGCCAAAATACAACAGGGATTGCGAATCTGTGTCCTACCGCGGATGGTTCTTCACGACGTAGATACTGATTGAGGGGGTGACAAAGGTGAAAAGCGTGCCATCTCTCGTCACATTTGATCCCATCCCTGTGCTGTGGGCAGAGGACGAAGTTTACGGGTTTGATCCGATGGAGCACCCTATCTATTCGCGATCCATCCCATTCAAGCACAAATACGTTAAATTGAGCCGGGGCGGTTGGATGGAGTCGAGGTCGAGGAAACACTGGGAGGAGGAGCGTAATGAAGCCACTTGTGATGCTCAAAAACTGGGTTGGAAGTCATGGTGATGATGGGATTTATTGTTTATGTAATAACCTAGATATGTACTTACTGAGTGCTCTAGTATAATACTAACATCAACCCCCACAGCCTATTGTTTAATCTTTGCATCTTCACCGTACCTACCAATCCTGTTCAAAATTTATCTTCTTTAAGCCCAGTCAGCATGGCGCCATCTGCAAGGAAGTTCCCTCCTAGGGACCCAGACCGGAAACCCAAGACTCTGACGTCCTTGGTCAAATATCACAACGTTACCTTTAAGGATCACACCGGTAACCCGAGCCTCATGTCCTGGTCTGGTTCGGAGGACGAGCCTGGTCTACCTGATTTGCCCTCTTGGGTCTTCTACATGACTAATCCTGAGATCTCCCGCGATTTCGACGGCTGCGCGTTTGTGAATGGCCTTGAGCGGGACGATATAAATTACATCAACGGCGGCTTTCGGTATGAATTCTTCTTTTTACCCAGTGCCACTGCCGAAGAATGTGTTGCACATTACCGTGGTGAGATGACTGCTCGAGGTACTATTTGGCGACAGGTCCGCAGGGTGCAGACAGCCTTAAAGAGGCAAAAGTACATGGAAGGCGAAGAGGGAGCTGATCGTTCAGCCGAAGAGTTATCTTCTGATGGCGATGATGAGGCTTTATCCGGTATTACAGGTGGAGAAAGACTCCCGGGTTTACCTTGGCCGAAACGAGAGAATGACTGGATTTTCACCGGCTACCGTAACTGGCTTTTCATGTATTTAGATGCAGACATCCAGTGGGGTCCTGGTCAAGATCACGATGCCTGCCTCGTCAAATTTGATCCTATGCCCGTCGAATTTGAGGAAGGTGATAGTGTCAGATGGGATCCGACGGAAGTTCCTATTCATTCGGAGATTAAGAAGGTGAAAGGTAGAGTGGGCGATGAGGAACCGCTTGTTACTTGGATGTCCAACCGAACGGGAGAACACTGGGCGCGAACGGCTAGCGAAGCTAGCAATGACGCCAAAGACCTCGGCTGGAAGACTTGGTAATATACGAGCTTGGTAGTGATCCTGTCCATGTCTCAATTGTGGCGACAGATCTCTACTATCGCCACAATAGGACTTGCATCCAGGACGGGACCAGGTGGTGCAATACCTGGGCCTTTAACGACGCCCCCAAAGGTAAGAAAACAAATCATTTGTTGCAGAACGGCTATGGCATGTCCCTAACATACAACATAGCCTCTGTCACACCCGCCGTCAACATGTGTGATAACTACGTTATCATTGTACGACAACGGTTTGCAGACATTCTATAACAAGTTCCCAGCTGCAAGCCAGAAGATTTGTATCATGAACAAATGCAAGACCCAGACTGTAAAAGCTGGCGATACATGCCAAAATATCGCGGGTGCTGCCAAGATTAGCATGGTTCAGCTGTACACGTGTGAGTGATATCCCTCCCCGCCGAGACCAAAGAGACACAATGTCTAATGCTTTATGTCTTTCCATCAGGGAACCCAATTCTTGGAGAGTCCTGCAACCGTTTACCCTTGTCGTTAGGCCATACCACATGCCTTACGCCTCGTGACGACCAAGACTGGACACCAATCACTCGCACAGCCACTACCAAGGCACCAACGGCTACGGCAGCTCCGGTGCCCGCCAACCTTGCCAACGGCACAAACAAGAATTGTACCCATTTCAACAATGTTGAGATTTGCGACTACTGTGCACTAAATTTCATGTGGTCAGCTCTACGACAACTTGCCAGGGTATCCTGGACTATAACAAGATCACCCTCGCACAGTTTTACAAGTGGAACCCTGCGGTGAAGAGCGATTGTAGTAACCTTTGGCCTAACACGCACGCATGTGTTGCTGGTCCTTGAGTGGTTGATGGAGATTGATCTGACTGAACGGTAGTGCGGGATGCCTGTTATACTTGTTCCTTTCCTACTAGCCGAGGAAGCGTTCCAACTTTAGTAGATAATAATGTACGGTTTCTGTCCATCCTGGCACATAATTTATTTGTGGAAGTCTGTCGCATATCTTCCATGCAAAGTCTGCTGTCGTATCGGATTTTTGATGGCTCAGCTTGTGATGTCAGCTGTATGTATTTGTCAGGCTCACCACTTCCGATTGGCTATTGGTTTCGGATACCGTATTCTAGAAGTCACGTGTAGGGGACAAAGTCCCATCAACTCCGATGATGCTTATGCGTCGTAGGGTCTAACATGTGGCTTTTGTTCGAGACTTTAGATCTTACTCTATGGTTTTGACGAACCGTGTCTTATCATGTCTTTCTCTTCTCAACTTTACGTCTATGATATCAAGTCTGATGGTGGCTCCCTAAATCCTTCTTCTTTGGGGCTGCAGGGTGCGCCTCCATTTGAAGATATTCTTGACTTCCTCACCTCACGGCTTCCCCAGTCTCTACCACTCCTCCGTGCATTACAACTTAGTCCCAAGGATGAAGGGGCCGTTCTTATCACTACTTCGCTTCCCCCTTTACTCACGAGGGAGCCAGTGGAGGAGGATCCTGAGGACGTTAATCCCGCATCAGTTTGGACTATGGCTTATGTCAATCGAGCCAATCATCCGGGAACTGAGATGTGGGTATTTTCGTCCTTGGAAATGTGGCCGCTCCTTGACGGTTACGAAAAAGCACCACAGAAGGCCCACGTGAATCCGTGGCAGCTATCCCTGCCTTTTTCAACTGAGGTTTGTCACCATGCCAAGCAACAACTTCTCGCGATCTGTTCCTACATTCCAATACCCTCGAGAACATTTGAAACTTCGACCTTGAAGCGAGGAGAGCTTGATCCATTTGCTCCGCGTCTTTGTGTTGGAAATGTTCATACCCGAGTTGCTTCACTTCTTGCACAAACCCCAGTTATTTCGAAGGACAGTCCGGTTTACGGCAAGTACTTGTTCCGAACCGTCAACGATAAATTGAACTCAAGCAACACATCAACAACTTTACCTCCTGGCTTCGAATTCGATACAATTCGGACATCGGACTACGCTGAGGTCATGGAAAGAAACCGGGTGATTCGTAGCACATCAACACTCGATAGGCTCAGAGGTGTTGGAATCAGACGGGTTGGTTCATTGTCTACAGAGGATCCTCCGAGACTTGTGGCGTTCGCCTTCGCAGGAGAGGACGGATCAGTTCGGACGCTACACGTCGACGTTGAGTTTAGGCGGATGGGCCTCGCCAAAGCAGTGGTACAGCGGATTCTCAGTCTGGGACTATGTGATCCACCTAGACAAGGACCGTTTGCTGCCAGTGAGGATATCCAACAACAGTACGAAGGTTCTTCTCCGCTAGGATTTACTGGTATCTTAGAAAGAAACGAGGGCAGCATAAAAACATTCAAAGCGATTGGAGCGTACTGGGCATGGGACGTGTTCTGGTTATGGCTAGATCTGGATGAAGCAAGGAAGGTGCACCAATGCCTACTCGACGGTGGTAGTGTACCGCCGGGTTGCAGCCCACAATAGTAAAGTTCATGCTGGGAAGTCCTAGTTAAGGGTTATAGTTAACCAGGTTACTACTTCAAACAGCAACCTCTTGAGCAGACCTTACTCCATGATAACAACTGGGAGTCTTGGGCTTACTGTCACCACAGATTAAAAGGTGCCGAGTCATCCTGCTGACCCCTACTGTGGATCGAGCTTTGATCTGACCATAACTGCCGAAGTGTATTAAAGAGTGGATAAAGAGCGTTGCTCTCTATGAGATAAAATTGGCGTCAGGCTTGATTGGACAAGAAATCAGCATCCCATGGTTCCTACCCTGCTCAGCTAGCTAGAGGGCAGGAATTTCGGTACATAAAACCATGAGGCTCGGCGCCATCACCTCTGGCGTATATTCTCCATGTTCATAGAAACTCTGCACTTAACGAAACATGGATGTAATGTGATGTATTCTAATACTGTAACCGACAAAAGGGAGCCGTTACTAGCTATCTTACGCAAAGCGCAGTCTGTTTCCTACACCACCAGCTAGCACGAAGAGGAGCAAGATGCATGAGGTCTGAAGTAGGGGAAAACCGGCGAGCGAATCAGAACCCCTTCTTCTTTGCAGACCTATAAACCCAACGGAATACAGAGACATACTCGGAATTAGCATGTCCCGGCGTTGGGGTCCACCCTATCTTCATGTCAGCTTGACTTCCAGAGAGTTTCAAACATAAAGAGCGCATACTTATAAGCCCAGTTCGTGTAGTCTGACTTGCCGCCATGATCGCAGCTGATTTCCTTCTTGACACCATCGTAACATTCATCCCCTCCCAGAACTCTCTCGCCACCCTGGAGATGGTCCACAAAAAATTCCAACTTCTGGCCGTTGACATCGACACAATTGGACTTGGAGCCAGAGACTGTGCTCTGAGCTCCGAATTTTCCGGACAGTTTAGGGGCTACTTCATACTCAGTCCCGTCTTTGGTATACTTCCATCCATGGCACAACTTGTTGGCCCAGTCGTAAGCCGCCGCTTTGTCGTTGAACGACTCGCCACCAGTGTAACAACCCGCGTGAACGGTCGTGGCAGCTGCAAATAGAGAGAGGACGGTGGTGAATTTCATAGTGCAGGAGACTGAGGATAACTTGGTTTGTGTATGAAAAGTAAAAGGATTGTGTGATTGATGAGACTGTTTCGTTTTGTGATGCTTCGATGCCAGGTCGTTCAAGACCTTTATATAGTCTATTTAGACATAACGTCACCATCAGCTAAGGTCCCATTTACCAAGCCTTCAAGGCTAAAACCTACAGTCCACAAAAAGACATAACACGAAATTCCACTTTTTCATCCGCATAATCCGCCCTTGAGAAACCTTGATATCAGCTAACTAATGACCTGTGAGATAAGTAGAGGAACGGCCATAGCCCTGGGGGGGCCCAAGAAAACCGGAGACAGAGGTCGGTAAGAGATCGCTAAATCTTGTGGTAAGCAGCCTCGTCCTTGTCCGGGCCCCGAGGAGCCCGGAAAGGCGACATCGCTGATATCTAGGGTAACCTTTCCGGTATTCTTTTCGCCCCGAGAAGTCCGCAGAGGTGTGAGAGTGCTAAATCGGGATACTAGCTACACGCCGTTGCTATGGGCTTGATAGTCACGTTTAATTATTGCTATTATCTACTACCATGGACTATTTAACCGTTGCTTAGTGCTGATAGGATCCCACGCGTTATAAAATCATATACAGTCGGCAGAGGATGAGAGTGTGCTTTAAAAACGATTGTGTGGGCACTGGAGTTATGATGTATTGTGATGGAAAAGAAATCATGTTCCTCTTAATCGTCGACAATGTTCTCTCGCTTATATCAGAGGTGTAAAACATATTAATAAAGTGAGAGTGCTATTTCTATATATGAAAATTCTTTTTACATCTTCACCGCAGCGGAAAAGACACAGCAATGCTTATTCGTCCTCTCTCTATAAATCTATGGAATTATATTAGCAGGGAGGAGTTTTACCATGTACGATAGTGGTGCGAAATAGGCATAACCGACATTTTTCACATAGTGATCGGCAAGAGGATTTTAGTAATGCTTAAAGGGTCCACAGCTATATCTGACTGGCCTGATATATCTTATGTCAGGAATACTCTCACAGCCTTCCTAATTTAAGCGAGAGCGAGAGCGAGGCTGTAAGCTTATATAAGAGTTGATTTAACCAGAATCCTCTGTAAGCTGCTTTTTCTCTTCTAGAACCGCTTCTAAGTCGTTAAGAATATTTACAGATCTCTGATATAGCTTATTATAGCCCCCACACCTACGTCATATATACCTCAACAGCCATTCACACATTTATTAGCACTTTCATTTACCAGGTTATCAGCTACAAAGGAAGTTCTTTGCTTAAATAAACCTCACCCTTCTATTAACCATTTAGAGACGTGATAAGGACTTTACTACACTGAGTACCTGCATTCTGCCATGCTACCAGTACTAATAATGAACTTGAAGCGGTCTAATTCATTTCCTTAGAAACCCCAACCATCACAGGTAGCGAGCGCCCTTGTCCTGGTTGTTGCCGAGGCCTTACTATCCCTTGCAAGAGTAAAAAGTTCAATTTCCCTTTGATATACATATGTCGCAGTGCTTTCCTACTAGCTAGGAATCATAATTCTAAATGATTCAACTCTAATATCTCGCATGTTTCTCTCCCCTTTTCGGGGGCTGTTTCATTTATATTCTCAAAGCCTCATTCGTCCAACTCTCTGCCGATCGTGATTACGTCACAGCTGAGTGGAGGAGGATAAGCAGCCAGATTGAACGGCGACTAACGATCGCTCTGGAATCATCCCTGCTCTACATAAATGATAACTAGCACTTGAAGCGCCTTTCCTTAACAAAACTTAATGACATAATGGAGTTACCTTGGGAGGCTCGTATCGCTCGCGATCCCAAGTTCAAGTCCCAAAGCAGCAGCCAGGGCTTGCTACCCCTCGCCAGGTTTCTCTGGGATTATTCTACAGCCGAAGGCGTCAAGGCTGGCCACAAAGCCGCCTTTCAATCAGGAAAGGAAAAACTTGGCGGGCTTTTGTCGAGTCTACAAGGCTCTTCAAGTGAAAAACCGGTAAGATACCATCTACCGAATTCCCTCACGTCGGGATAATCTGAAACTCAAAATAGGACCTGCCATCGGAGGAGTTCGTCCACTCGCCTCTGGGAGACACAAGAGACCTTCGTCTAGTCCATGTCATCATCCAAGACTCGGTTCTTCGCTGTTCTGTCAGAACATACCCCGCCTCTGAGATCCCACCCTATGTCTGCCTATCTTACGTCTGGGCTGACTTTGGCCCAATGTTGAACCGAGGGCGCGACTTTCGAGAGACCGAGCTTGAAGTCCCCCATTTCAGTCATGCCGATACTATAGAAATTGCCGTAAATGACGGACGCTTTTCTATCGGTGCCAACTTGCATGCTGCCTTGCTTGGCTTAGAGAAACACCTCAATGGCAGACCCATCTGGATCGATGCCGTTTGTATCAATCAGACAGATTCCACCGAAAAGGCGGTCCAGGTAGCTCGTATGGGTGAGATCTACAGTGCGGCGGAAAAGGTCTTCGTCTGGCTTGGTAGAAAGCATACCGAACGAACTGCGTCTATGAGCATTCTTCGAGTTTGGCCTTCCTTTCCTGATGATCCAAATAATGCGGACATCCAATTCCACGGAAAGAGATACAATACCGCAAAGGCTTTTTTCGATGCAACTTCGACAGGATCCGAGCTTTTATCGTGGCTAAGTCTTCTTCGAACCGTCACAGAAAGTTGGTGGAGTCGAGTCTGGACTGTTCAAGAGTTTATTCTCGCCAAGGACTACGCATTTTTCTACGATGGGGAAGAGATCTCAAAAGCAGAGTTTAAGAAGGCTATGGATTGGACGTACTTCATTGCTGGCCACTTGTCTCCAAAGATGATCCCGCATTGGGTAACCTTCCAGCCTTCGATCTTTGACCTCAAGAAGAGCGAAGCAAAACTGAACTTACTCGACGTGGCTCTTCTTGGGGCTACACGTATGGCTGGTGATCCAAGGGATAAGGTATGGGCATTCCTAGGTATCACTGACCCAGCATCTATCGGCCAGACACCGCTCAAACCAAATTACGACAATCGTGACATGGGAGACTTTTATCTTGACATCGCACAGCGTCTCGTTCAAGGCGATGCAGGGCTTCTCGTCTTATCACTAGTCAACCATCCTCTGCCGAAAGAATCATACGCCTTCAAATCATCCAAGCCGATCGGCAATCAATGGTTGGATCAATACAAAGCTAAGAAGCGTTTGCCTTCACAAGATCCTGCATGGGCGCCACCCAAAGAGGATGTTTTTGATCAAAGCCTGCAGCCAGATTGGAGCGGCAAGAAATTAGGTTATCCAAGCTGGGTGTTCAAGATGGCGAGTGCTGTTGCGATAGAACCGCTTTTCTTGAGGGAAATGAAAGCACAGAAGGCCCGTGGTAGACCGTTACATGATGCTAGCTGGAAGATCTTCAATGCTGCATCCAAAATTGGTGGTGAAATCTCTTTATCGGCAGATGGAAGAGCCCTGATGTTGAGCGCTCGAATGCTGGATACCATCTCCAAGGCAGCTTCTTTGCCTAAGAAACCCGAAGACGAAAAGACCTTCTATAAATCCCTCCGATCATGGTATCCTGGCAGAACTCGCCTCATAGATATACCATATTCACCTCAGCCTTCAACTACGATTCCAGAAGCTCTCTGGCGCACTCTGCTCATGAACATTTGGCTTACAACCCACCCCGCTCCAGACGCCTGCAGTGAGCACTTTCCTAGCTATATCGCACGAATTTCAGGCTCGGCTTCGGGGGCGAAGCATGACCTTCGATCTAAGCACAAGCCTGACCCAGAGCAAGGTGACATCTTTTCTACGGCCATGGACGAATCGGGGACTGAAAGGGTGCTGTTTTTGACTGAAAAGGGCTACCTTGGATTGGGCCCAGCACGGACTCAAGTTGGTGATTCTGTGAGCTTAATCGCTGGGGCTCATGTGCCGTTTGTGTTACGAAAAGGGATTGAAGGGTGTGTCTTGGTTGGAGAGGCTTATGTGCACGGTGTAATGTATGGTGAGGCCACTCGAGGAGGAGACTTTCAAAAGATTGTGATTATATAGCCGACTTGAGAAGAATTAGGTGGCGGCACAGGTGGTTGCAAGGATGATTTATTGTGAGCCTCCGTATGCAGCTTGATGAGTAGCGGATTATCGTTAGTGCAGTGCGGTCGACGGACTATTCTAAGGACCGAGAGAACGTCAAGGATCTATGAAAGTCACGCCACAGTTTCTGCAGCCAAAACCAGATCCTGCCATTGTATGGAAACCGACATGCCTTCAACAATGAATCGCCATGACTCCGACCCTTCAATCCTTTGGTGTATCTGCCAAGCCTTGAAAGGAACCAATAACACAACTTTACGTGAAGCCGATGTTGTGAACCAGAATATCGAAGGAAAATGGATTATCATCACCGGTGCCAACAACGGGATAGGCCGTGAAGCTGCTAAGATATTTGCTCGTTTGGGCGCCCATCTCATCCTGGCATGCCGTGAGCCTCCAAAGCACGAGATCCATCCCCAACAAGTCGCACAGGAGTGTCTGGATTTGAGTGTCGCAGCTGGATATCATTCTACAGTCGAGTGGTGGTTTCTTGATATGTCTGATTTGACCAGCGTTGACATTTTCCTTCAACGATGGTTACAGAGTGGGCGTATACTTGAAATTCTTTGCAACAATGCAGGTATGTCAAGTTATTCGCAGATACCTGTGATAACCAAAGACGGATTCGGACTTGTCCACCAGGTAAGTGGCCATGAGCTCATGGTGATTTTCTCATGATACTAATGCATGATGCGACCAAAAAGGTCAATTTTCTGTCGCATGTTTTCCTTACGTTACGCTTGCTAGAAAACATGGCTCGAAGCTCCGAACCGCGCATTGTTTGTACAACATCCTGTCATCATTTCTTGGGCAAATACGACATAGGTAACTTCGACGGAAGCATGCAAACAACCAAAGGGAGTCTTTATGGTAACAACAAGCTATACTACCAGACTTGGATCGGGGAGTTCCAGCGCCGACTGCTGAACAGTACCAGATTCCGGCACGTTACGGTCAACGGTGTTAATCCCGGCTATGTGAACACAGCCATATGGAATGATACCTCCAAAGAAGGCACCAATCCCTGGTCGGAGACTATATTCAAATTTCTCGCTTCCTACCTGGCCATGTCTCCGGCTCAAGGCTGTCTCGCAATCGTCCATGCTGCGACTAGCATTGAGTTTGGGCCAAATGCAGCATCCCAAGGTGTCGGATCATCAGTATCTCAAGGTGGAGGCCATTACATCAATCGCATTTGGCGTGCTGAGCCAATGCCGCAGTGTACAGATGCCACGATCAAGGCCGAGGTTTGGAATAAGGTCATTGTAGAGCTTACATCCAAGGATTGGAAACTGGATGTTCTGGGTGCACTATGAGTCTATGACCGATAGATTGCTTAACAATTGGTGCTGTGCGTGCTTAATTCGTATTATGCTAGAGCCTGTTGTTTCATCATAAAAGAACTCATGCGTTGGCGAGTGAACGCGATTCATCGCTCCTGTGAACATCGATCTCCAGTGTTCCCCTAACTTATTCCTTGGGTTTTTGACCATATACAGCGGTTCTATGCGGATGCTTCAACATTAACAGATCAAGAAAGGCTTGGAGAATGAGAAAAACGTACACCAAAACATATGAATGAAGATTCGGGTTCAACAGCTCCTTGCGCATATCCACAAGGAATTCCTGCACCCTTTTACCGTCCCACTAGAAGTTGTAACAGTTAGCTTGATTTTAAACGTTGTGAACGGGACGACACAGTGAATGCAACATACTCCCAGAAGTTCCGTCAAGCTCCGAATGGAGAACCCCTCCAAACCCTGCAGCAGGAACTGGCGATTCCAAGCACCCCATTGCTTGAGATCTTTGTTCTTTGCCCAAGTACCAATCGGGACTTTGACTTTTCGCTCTTTAATGCTATGCAGACCAGCTTCTTGGAATGCCTTGGCGGAATCCCAAAAGAAAGGATTGCCTATCTTTCGTCCCACCTCTTCAAAGATTTTGACCCATGCCTTGAGTGGAGAGTCGGTGCTCATCGTGTCATCGTCGGCTCTTGCATCGCCCCATAATTCGACGTGCTCGATCCAACCGCCAGGCTTTAGATGCCTGCAAACATATTAGAAGACTCTTGTAAAGACGCCAAGTGTATTAGTTATACCTTTGAGCCTTTTTGAGGAGTTCCGTCCAGTTTGGAACAGTGCCCGTCATGTAGCGAATGTGAATAAAGTCAAACTTGTTTTCTGGGAATGTCCACGCTTTGTTAATATCATCCACTTCGAACTTGCAATTAGGTGGAATGGACTTCGGTTGAATTGGCGACAAATCAACACCGATGACTTCTGTAGATGGGTGCAAGTCGGCCATATCACTGATTATGTAAGTATAGCCCGTGAGCTATGCGGCGACGACTCACATAGCCCAAATACCCGTGCCACAGCCAACATCGAGAATATTCTATCGCATACATGTCAGCAAACCAGAATTGGCTACGTAACAGAGAAACTGACCTGTGGGTTGTCGCCAATTGGTGCTTCGTAAAGCTTGCCCCCAAGAACGATGCGAAACAACTCATGACTAAGGGTTTGTAAGATGGGAAATGAAGATCTTGTGTTTGTGAAGGACTTACATCAAATCTTCGGCTTCTTGTTGGCGATCATCATTTGGTCCCCTATACCGTTGAGAGAGCGACGTCAAGCATCTTGAGGAAATATCCCTCGATATCGAGGCACTCACCAGTAGGTACCATCTCCGTATGCGTGATAACGCCTACCATTTTCCCACTTGTAATTCAAGATTGAAGACCGAAGGGATTCGGTGTCGGTGACCTGGGTTCTACATCATCTTAGGAAATCCCGCATAATTATACGGTAGTATTTAGTCCATCTTACGCTACGGAATACGAGGAGTCAGAATCGGTGTCCTATATAAAGCATCGACTACTTAGCAAGATACATAACGGCTAACGGATCTTGTGAAAGGCAGAGATAACTGACAGGTTCGATAGTGCCATCTTCAGGCCGAGCGACCAGAGATTCAGCTGCCTCGGGTAATTTGGACGAAGGCTTGGGAGAAGACATAGTTGAACGTGAGTCGATGTAACAGCACTTGGAAATCTAGAACGATGACAAGTCTAGCAGAATTACTTCGTCTCTGAAGTCACACTGCAGCGAGATGAGAAGGAACAAAAGCTTCTTGAGTTCAAAAGATCAGATGACTGTCAATCATTTATCTCGCATTTCGTGACTTGGCGGTTCCCCTCACTATCCCTACCGTACCCACATGTATGTGACCGATTCGGTTCGGAAGGCCGATTACGTAGATCTCCATGGGCCAATGCAACCTTGTCCAAGTGCAACAAGCTTTGCTAAAATCATTTCAACTCCAAAATAGACTATATCAAGATGCTATGTTGCTATAGGGAGACCTAAGAAAAGACGTCGGGTTCAAGAAGTACAAAGAATACACTGTTCCCCATTGTAGGTATGGTTTCCCGACCTAGTATGCATTCTGCCCAGTATGATAGAAACATAAATTTGGATTACACATCTGAAAAACAAGAGGAGTAGCCCAAGGCTTACACGGCGTGTGATGAACAGCCTACCATTTCCTCATAATTACCACCTTCCAAAGCACCATATTGTATACTCATCGCCTTCTTTGCTTTCTCCTTTCTTTCTCTTGCTGTTTTCGTAGGCGTTTCTCCATTTCTGTCGTGGCCCGGACATCATAAGTGCTAAGCTCTGCCGAATCCTCATCCCGAGGAGGCCAGGTAGTCACCCGGTGTGGGTCAGCAGAGTCGTCCGTAAAGCGACGTAAGTATTGTCGACCGTCGTGATCCAGCGGCTCCATTGGAGCGCGTTCGAAAGCCTGGGGATACCCTTGTGGGTGATAAATAACACCAGCTACCCCACAAGGGCGACTGCTGGCCTTGTCTACTGCCACAACCCCTCGAAAGGGGC
The DNA here is from genome assembly GCA_030411635.1 of Fusarium sp. MBC 119. Taxonomy (NCBI): domain Eukaryota; kingdom Fungi; phylum Ascomycota; class Sordariomycetes; order Hypocreales; family Nectriaceae; genus Fusarium; species Fusarium sp. MBC 119. Next base: position 125,290 of record JAPERM010000439.1, on the reverse strand, counting down.
CTGGGTCATTGAGTTCATTGCGAACTACCCTGCCCCTGTCTCTTGGATGAACGCCTTTTTGTTGGTTGATGACTGTCGTCATAGGCGTTAACTTCTTGTTCAAATCCACGCGACTGTTGACGGGGACCTCGAATAAGGGTGTCTGACCCGGTCGGTTTCGCTGCTCGAATAGTTCAAAGTTTTTCCGACCATCGGCTTCTCTATTATCATACGCATGCGGGTAAGCCCTGCGGTCCTGAGTCGCAGCATCTATGACAACCTCCTGTACTTGCTGTGCAACAACCTTGGCGGGAATATTGCCTCGAGGAGTGCAGTATTGCTAACGGGAGCGACGGTTAGTCTTGATCTAATCGGCTTGAGAGGTGATAAAAGGGTGGATCGTTGCACAGGGACAAATGAATGTTAATGCTGAAGGCAAAGAAAAGGTTTGACAGTTACCATTTTGTTATATTCATCGTCTGTATTGCGCCTTGTTTCTTGTCTGCGGCGGAAAAAGCTGCTCATGGTGATGGGACGAGCGTACGACAATACTAAATGAATGGTGGAATGTGGGTAGTTGTAACACTACGATCAAACAAGAAAAGCTGAAACAAAGGTTGGGCAAGAAGGGGTTCAAAGATTTAATCAACGTTTGAGATGGAAAAGATGCAGATATCGGCCAGCGATGTCTTGTTGAAAATATCTAAAGATGTGGACGGTTTAACTTGTGAACTTGGGGCCAGATACCTCTGAAATATACGTAGACAGACTTCAAAAATAGATCATCTTTAGAAGCTGTTGGCCCAAATAAACCGCCTTTAGTTGTTGGTTTCTGTTATCGGACGATAATGCCAATTGGGGTAGTAATAGAACCAACATACATAACACACCTAAACCTGAGACGCAACGGTCTCAAGAAACTGGCCAACGCCGGGACTGTCGTCCCCATAAGGTTACCTGCGGTTATTACGCATGCAATCTATACATAGAAATGAGTTTACCGACGTTTATCATGTCCGCAATAGTACGTTGCACGCGCTTGATCCCAGTAAACATGCCATGCACCTTCGCGCGTTGGTCCCGTCCTGGCACTTGGTTGGGCCTGTATCGCTCTGAGCCTGAGGCATTTACTCGTGACAAGCTTCAGGGAGAACCCCTGCAGTCAAATTGGGTCAGGTGAGAATTACCGCGCGTTTGTGATCGTGAGAATTGTGATTGGGCGGCAACATGGCGCAGCATTAACCTCGGCGGCAAAAACAAAGTGCCGCTGTTGGTTACTTGGAACGTCAGTTCAACCTTACCAGACCAATCCAACTTCTCTCTTTAATACTTGCAGAAGGTTCATCAATCGTCCTCCCTTACTCCCTAACACATCCCGTCATACTATTCCTTCCCCATTTACTACCTGTTCTTTTTCATTTCTCATTGAACAAATCCTTCACTCTACCTAAATCTCGTTTTGCCGCGGGTGCCAACCACATGATGAGCGAACACCAGAATGAGCACAGCGGACAAGACTCCGCAGAGCGTCCCCAATGGCTCACTTTCCTCGAAACCAATATAGAAGAAGAAAAAGATCAGCTTGCCTCGGAATCTCCATTTTATGAGATTGTTCGCGATATGTTGCTCTCCGAGAGCGATCCAGATAACGCAATTTCCAAGGCTATCCAAAGATTCTACGATCACTACGCTATTGAATTTTCCAATGAACGCAGGGTATACATGCATGAACCTCCAGAGCACGGAGCAGGATTCTGGTTGAATAGTATCTCGGTCATCGTGTTTGAAACTATTGTCGAGATACCTTTCACAGATCCCAAACAGGACATACTTTTCAAGTTCTTGATTGGTGTAATGGAAGACGCAGCGAAGGAATTCAATGAAGAGGTTCGCATCAGATATCCATGTTCTCTATTACCGTTTCGGCGATCTAATCACCTTGTAGGATCCCAAGTTTGTTTGTTACCCTTGGGGGCTACAAGCTGCCGCGACGGAGAGATGGAATTGGTACCATGGTATATAACACATGAAATTCATCCGGGCGGCTTATGAACTGTACTAACGATATCACTTATAGTCGATTCCAGGCCTTCAGATCTCGAAGGACCAGTTGCTGATAAGGCTCTAAGCGTATGGCTCAGTACTGCAACTGTGATTGCAAAATTGTTCCAGGAAGGACTACTCGAGGAAGAAGGACCCCGTTGGATATCTCATGATTTTGAAAAGGCGTTCGTAACGCACACGAGCGGCGACGTCACAAAACACCCTATTCGACAAGCGCAAATTCTCGGTACGGCCATTTACATACTTATTGCTGGTGAAGTTTTCGCAAAAGAAGCCAAGGTACCTTCGAGGAAGCGACATTATGAGTTGAATGCAGCGAAATGGAAGTTCTGGGCTTCTAAGCTTCAGGACGTAGCTGACGTTGTCGGCGAAAATGCGCTGGGGGACCTCAAGCAAAAGGCTCAAGAGGCTTACGACAAGATGGTCGAGTTGTATCCTGAAGCGTTCAATGCACAGTAATATAACCAAGCTTTAATTCAGTCATAACTAGACTTGGGAAGAAGGCTCGTGCATCTCAAAATGCCAGATGTCGGTCAATCGTTTATCTCGCATTGCATGACTCGCCGGTTCACCTCACTATCCCTACCGTACCCACCTGTGTGGACTTCAATGGAACCTTGTTCATTATAAAGCAATTTAGGCCGTACGATGAAACCACCAAGTACATCATTTCTTCTCAAGGGCAGATCGCTGGTTATCTACCACTACCCCGTTTAGTCGCCGTGTTTAGTAAAGATATCACACAAGTAGAACGATTTGCTTACACGGAAAATAAGTATCAGCATCTACGGACTCAAGATGATGAAAGAAATTTGGCAATAGACAAATATAGATCACAAAAAGGTACTGTTGGCCCAGACTCAAGTCCTTGAAACATCGAGAGCTGGCGTGACGGGCTCAATACGCATGTTGGGAGCTGGCAAGAACCAACATACATATTCTGACAAACCTGAGACAAAGCGGGCGCATGCATTTGACCGAGCGAGACTGGATCACCCTCCTATCGGATTGCTGTCATTCCGATTTAACGCGAGACTGTAATGGGACGGGCGGCTATAATATTCCCGGGTCGGCTAACGGCCGGCTTGCGCATTCTGTTGCATCGCCTACCATGCCAATTTTCTATTTTTAATTGGGTGATCACAGCAGAAATGAGTTCGCTCCTGGGCCTTTGTCGCAGACATAAGGCGTTAGACGCTCGCGTGCTCCACCTCATTTTTGAATCCACGAGGCACCCAATCTTGTTCTTGACAACCAACGTTCAGAGGCATGATCTTTGTCTATCTCAATAATGCCCATACATAACATAACTTCGTAAACCGTCCCCTGCCCTTGTTGTCAACTTACCTGCCATAACCCTTTTCATTTCTCAAACAGCCACTACATACAATGAGCGACTCAGCCGTTGATCAAGCAGAGCTGTCCTCAGACCGCCCAGTCTGGCTGGTGCATATCCAAGGCGGGATAGAAGAAGAGCGAGATGAGCTTGGCTCAGACTCGGTGTACTTTGAAATCATTCGCGATTTATTACTTGCTCCCAAAGACGAGGACAGCGCAATTGTGAATGCAGTCAAGAGGTTTTACGACCAATACATTTCTGGATTCAAAAATGAGAACAGGAAACCCCCAGAATACGCAGCTGGACACATTCTTAACACCATCTCATGTATTATCCTTGAGACGGTGGCCGAGATATCTTTTACAGACTTCAAGCATGACAGGCTTGCGGAGTTCTTGAATGCCATAAAGAAGGAAGCAGCTGATAAGTGCAAACCTGAAGTAAGTACTGTTCTCCTCTAACAAAACACAGATACTTATTTTCCTACAGGAACCTCGATTTGTCTATTACGTCTGGGGACTGGAGGCTGCCGCGAGTGAATGCTGGAATGCTGGCCATAATATGTACCACACGCTCTCTGACCGCTCAGCTTTCTACCGAACGTGCTAATCGAATCATTACTATTGACAGTTGATGCTGGAACCAAAAACTTTGCGCAAGAACCAGAAATTAATTCGGCCGAAGCCTGGCTCAATAAAGCAGCCTTACTAGCCAAGCTCTTCCGAGGGGGCTTATTAGATATCGATGGGCCTCGCTGGCTCTCTGGGGACTTTGAAAGAGCTTTCGAAACACATGCGTTCGGCGATGTTGCCTCGGATCGTGGCCGCCAGGCTCAGGTCCTTGCCCCTGCCAATCACGTCCTCATTGCAGGGGGGCTACTTGCAAAAGAGGTCAAGACACCTTCGCAGAAATGGCCCTTTGAACTTAACGAAGAGAAGTGGAAGCTCTGGGCCTCGAAACTCCAAGGGGTCGCTGACGCAGCGGGCGAGGATGCAGAGTGGAACCTCAAGGAAAGGGTCCAAGAGGCCCGTGACAAGATGCTTGAGTTGTTTCCGGAGGCATTCAATGCAGAGTGATGGGGTCGAGCCTTACCTGATCTGAACTTCACTTTACAAAGACTGTACAGCATTGGCGTACTGGTAATAGAATTCCATTACTTTTTTCTAGCTACAAGCCATTTGTCTGGTTTCAAGGTGTGCATGACCTAGAGTTTAGGACATATCCATAAACTTGCTGCTCTTGCAACCTTTCTCCATCAAGCGCACTCAGAGGTTCCTTCAGCAATTCTCTTGCATCTCCACGACCTATGTTGTGGAAAAGCCCATGCCGTCATTTGAGCTTCAGGTAGCTTTGCCCTTTCCCTTGCCCTTGTCATCATCCTTCTTTGCAGGCTCAGAGGGCTCGGGAGCCTGGATATACTGCCACTTGGAACCAAAGCGGCACCCGCAGTGACTGCAATAAATTGCGCCCATCGGGTTCTTTTTCTTGCCGATGCAAGGGGGGTTAGCACATAGCCATCCGGCTCCAGACATCTTTCTTGGGGTTTTTGGGGTTAGTAGGTGCTGGACAGTTATAGTATAGGTTTGATTGATGGCGGATGTTCTTGTTGAATGGTTTCGACGTTCAAGTGATTGTGGTGAAGAATAACAAGTTAAGAGCAAAGCCAGGCGATGGGATTTATAGTCTATCGTTGTGAGCACTAAGAATCTGGATCTCTTCCACTTCTAGTAGATTGATGCTAATAAGATCATTTTTTGAGGGTGAATAACACCAAGATGGAAGTAGCTTGGTGATGGTGGGCTGTGCAACTCTATTCGTTTGTGTTTCATCGACGCTGGATCTGGGTGATTGCCCGCGTCTCATGGCCATTCTTGTGATACTTGATGTGACTCTCACCGCTGACTATTCACTGATGCAATGTTCTTACACAAAACAGATCAGGTCCATACCCAAGGCAGATGGCCGAATTTGGCTGGCAAGTCGTAGGAAGCAATTTCCCGCATAGTTACGTTACAAATTTGACACATAACATCACTTACTCTATTATACTCATATTCTTAGCCCTGACTCTAACTTCTTCCTTATTAAAATCAATGTTTGATTGGCTGGACTGCTGCTGCCTATGGTCTTGTGTGGGATCAGCATTTGGTACCTAACACAACCTCTTCGCATTTTTACCATTAAACTCGTGACATCCCGCCAACCTGACTTACACCAAAAAACAATAGTGAGGATTAGGTTCACCAAGAGTACTCTGTAAGACACTTAAAAGTCACTCGCATAGGAACTAATGACCTGGAGTATCATGCTTTGACTACTGTCGCCGTGTTCTTAGGCAGACTCAGAATTTCTTGGTCTGAGTCAACCACTGACTGTTAATAAGCCTCAATCTCACAGCAGTAAACCACATCTACATCCTTGAGCCTCAGTGGAATCCAGGCGTAGAGAGTCAGGCCATCGGACGAGTTGCGCGTGGTCAAAACAAAAAAGTCACCATAACTCGCTACATCGTGCGTGGCACAGTCGAAGTTGTAAGTTACGTCGATTATCCTACCATAAAAAAGCCTTCTAGCTCACATCAACTCCTAGAAGATGCGCTCCCATCAAATTCGAAAGCTTGAGCTTACAAAACTGGGATTTCAACAAGCCGATAAGCAGGATTAAATTGTATTAGGCAAATGGTCGGCGCACGGACGTGCCTAGTCATTTCTACCAGGCAGTTTGAGGTTAGCAAGCCAGTTTGACATAAAACTCTACAATTAGTGAGATTTATAATCAGTGGCATTGATAATCAACAAGATTCGTAATCAGTGAGATCTATAATCGTGACTGTCATTTAGTATTTAGGCAATCACATCAGACCTGAAGCGTGAATTATACTAAGATATTACAATTGATGTTCGAGGTTTTACATTTTCCTTCTTCCCAGCAAGTCTGGCATCGTCAGGCTTGATGAAATCCCTTGTGTTGGATACCTCCCGACGGGAAGCCGTCGTGGAACAACTCACCCGTCCGACGCCAGGCTCCGGGGAGATTCTGGTTCAGGTCCAGTCATTAGCTCTCAACCCGGTGGACCAACTATACGTTTCGTCCCCGATCGCGGCCCAGCAGAAGCGAGTCGTTGGAACGGATTTCGCAGGAATCGTCATTGAAGCTGGGTCAGATATCGATGACTTATTCGATCCTCGAGTCAAGCCTGGAACGCGAGTCTCTGGCTTCCTACAGGGAGGTAAGTACCAGACTTGTGGAGCCAACTGAGGTTTTGCTTGGCTTGAAGAATCTTGACCATAGGGCACCCATTTTGCTAACTAGTTACGCATATCAGCTTGTTCTGTAAATGACCGCCCCGGAGCCTTCGCAGAATACATAGTCGTCCCGTATTGCCTTACATGGGCCGTCCCTCCCAATCTCTCATTCGAGGAAGCTTCGACTATAAGCATGTGTGGTCTGACTGCCGCTCAAGGTCTATACAGCAGGCTTGGTCTACCTTGCCCGTTTGCCCCAGAGTCTCTTGTGCAGCTCAATAAACAGGTTGCAGAGCCAGTTAATATCTTCATCTACGGTTCATCGACTTCTGTTGGGTTATACGCTGCCCAACTAGTTCATCTCTCTGCAGATGCTTCGCACACAAAGATTCGCCTGATTGGAGCAGCAAATGCCACTAAACACGACATGCTCCGAAAGAAGCCCTATAAAAACGATGTGCTTGTTGACTATACAGATCCATATTGGGTTCAAAAGGTAAAAGATGCTACTGGTGGACGCGGTGTTGATTTTGCAATGGACTGTATCTCAGAGGGCAAGACTGTGTACCTCACTCATGATACATTAGGGCCATCAGCAAACTTCGCCGTCTTTCGTGGCCCTGTTGGCGGGAAATATAACACTTCCAAACTACAAAGCAAGCCGATATATGGTGCCGTGTGGGAGGGCCTCGGAGTTGAGATTGGGTATAATGGTTAGTGATGGAAGTGAATGTAAGCAGTATATTTGCTAACTTTGAGATCTACAGGCACTGTGATTCCGGCTAATCATGACGCCTATGATTTTGCTAAGAACTTTTACAAATTTCTTAGTAAACCGTTACCATCAGGAAGAGCGCCTCTGGAGCCTAATCCTGTAAGGGTCATGCCTGGTGGTCTCGAGAGAATCGTTCCAGATGGTTTTGCCCTCTTGGGAGGTGGCTCAGTAACCCAAAGAAAACAGCCTGCAAGAACTGAAGATTACATGCGTCCGATCAGCGCGGAGAAGCTGGTTTACAATATTGGTGAGTATAGGCTGCATAACTAATGGGTGAAATCTGGACTCCGAGTCGTCGCTAGTTCAAGGGTTGTCCTGATCGATTGTAAATGATTTCAGCGTCCAAAAATAACACACCAGGAAGAGACTTGACATGTGGGACTGTTCCCCACTCTTCCTGCCCTCGCTTCGGGTTCAGACGATGAAAGCAAGCGAATCAGCCGCTACAGACCAATTTGTACTCAACTCGTTTTAGCGAGCAAACAGCCATTTGAAATAGTTGAGTTGTAGGGGCATACCGTAAAGAGTTAGGTTAGTTACAGTAGAAGACTGCCCTTCCAACTGCGCCTACAGCGAAGGTTTTGTGATCTTCATGTACATGGGATGAAGTGGGTCGAGATTCCTTTTGGAGGGCTGTGACACTCAAGGGGGTAAGTTCACGACGGACTCGACATGTGCTGGCTCTGTCAGTACCTTGACCCTATGTATGATGCCCCCAGACCCTCTTTGGCCTTGCTACTCTAGCCCCGAACCACTGGTCATCTGGGAGACTTGGGATGAACTATATAACGAGTCGAATTAAAATCACGTCACTCTTAATTGTAAGTAGAAGTTGTACGTCTTCCCCACAAAGAACTATGACAAGAACGATGAAGACAAAGACTACCTGCAGCGCTTTCACCTTTACAGTGAGTTCAATGATCAGATGGCTAATTACCCAACCTTTGGAGAACCCAGATTGTATCTCACCTATTTACGGAGCGATTTGACTAGATGCCGCCTCTATCACAAATTTCAGGGATTTATATTAGGGAGAATACTGATGAGTAACCTAATTCTCTGTCTGAGTGCCCTGAAATTTAGTGCAAAATTCACCATTACCCGAGTTTCTGTTTTCCAAAACTCTCCATCTCGCGTACCGACGTTGTCGCCTTATCCTATGGACTCCGTCCAGAAGGCTATAGCTACAGATGTACTCATAAGAAGTCTTCCTACAACAAGAGTAGTCCCTGTAAAAGATTAGAAGATTGTAGAGCTTAAATGAAGTGTTTCATACCTCCTTATTTCTTCTTGTTATTCTTGCTTCGTCGATCGCGGCCAAACATTCTCGAAAAGGCAGATGGGCGTCGTGTAGTTGAGCCAGATGGGTTTGAGGCAGCTGAGGCAGCTGGGCGTGAAGTCGAGGCAGCTGGGCGTGAAGTCGAGGCAGCTGGGCGTGAGGCAGCTGGGCGTGAAGCTGAGGCGGCTGGGCGTGAAGCTGAGGCGGCTGGGCGTGAAGCTGAGGCAGCTGGGCGTGAGGCAGCTGGGCGTGAGGCAGCTGGGCGTGAAGCTGAGGCAGCTGGGCGCGATGTAGTTGAGCCAGATGGGCGTGACCCTCCAATTCGACCTCCAAATACATTTCTGAAGAAATTTGGACGATAGCTCGCGGAATACTTGCAGCCCGTCTCTCCACAGTCCCCAATAGGGACCTTATAGGACTTGCCTTTTTTGTCCACCTTGGTGATGAACGGGCACATGTTGAATGACCAGACAGACAAAGGATTGTCGTCTCTGGTAGGGTCTTTGGATATGAAGGAAAATAGTAGTAATGAGATTTGTATTGGGTTGTAAGCCTATGATGGTCTGGCTAATGTGAGGAAAGGGGGCAGTTTGAGCAGGCTTTCAAGCAGAGAAAGGAGTTTTATATACCCCAAGCTGAGAAACAAGCTTTTCAATTTGCATAATAACCCTCTTTGAAAGGACTTGCTGTAGCTAACGCTTTGTTATTTTGGGATGTGTTTTGTTGTTCACACAAGGCCACGTTGATGCTGTAAGCTTTGCATTGAAAGCTTCTTATACGCAAGGAGACGTTTACTCTTTGCATGACAGGGCTGGTGACGGCTTGCGAATGCGGGTCCAGTTTACTTGAAGGTTGAGAGAGAATATAGTGTTTTGAGGTGCTAGGAATACTACTCCATCATATGAAAGCAGAAGCCGTGTCCATTCGAATGTATTGATCTATGTAACAATTATGGGAGGCTTGCTAGTCTGCCTCGAAATTGAGTATATGAATTGTGTATACATATAGAATACTTGCTCGATCTCTCAAAGAGATAGACCAAGGCCACACATCTCTCTTAATATTGTTTTATCTATATTGGTATCGTACTTGATATCTTTAAACAAAGTTTTCTCTCTGTCAACCCTTAAGCAAAATAAGGCCGCGTTTCCAGGCAGTAACCAACATATGACTTGCGTGGGTATTAGGTTATGATGTCTACGAGATGAAAAAAACCAAAAAGTCAAAAGAAAAACCACCGTATTCTTCGTTGTTATTGAAGCTAACCCTAAATAGCGACGGCGTTCAGCTACATGGCCTCGACAGTCTCGAATTCGCCTCTTGGCAAACAGATGGAATCGCTGCTGGGGATGCTGGTAGTTTTGGCAAGATCTGGGATTTAAGAAGGAAACGGGGGCATACGGAATGTGCCACGGGGGGTTGGCACAACGGTAACAAACTGTCTGGAAGGCGAATTAGCCGGCCGAATGAGCCGACCTTTTGGGAAGAAGGTTAACGTAATGCGAGGGAAGAAGGTTTCGTAGTATTATGCAGCTTAATCACAAGCAAAAGCACACTACTGAATTTGCCCATGGGCCTCAAATAAGGTATAAGGGCCTGCCCTAAATCTTGGTAAAGAGCAGGGTTTTGTGGCTCAGACACAACTTTGCTTTGAACGCAACTATATAAATGACGTTCACCAGGTGTTCTGGTAGCATTCTCTTCTACCTTTACCGTATAACTCGGCAACGTCCTTTCATTACCTCTCACACTTCATCTTTGATCTTCCTTCGTCTACGCCCTCTCGACCTCGCGCACTGCTTTCTCACCTTCCACGACGCATTAATCTCTGAATACACAGACGTGTCACCAGCGAGCTATCGACCATGAAAGCCCAAAAGCGCCCCGCGGAAACACTTGTTGAGCAAGACGATGATACCGCGTCGATATCTGAATACACAGGCCTGTCACCTGCGGCGCCGCCGACGACGAGACCCCAAAAGCGCTGTAAGGGGGTTAAGACACCTACTGAGCAAGACGATGATACTGCATCGATATCTGAACACACAGACGTGTCACCTGAGGAACTACCGACCATGGAAGTCCTGGAGGTTAACAGTCTCTTCAAACAAATGGACGATGATTGTAAACCAGAGAACGATGAAGGCGACGACTTTGTCTTCTCTCACACGAAAATGACCTTAAGACTCAACACGGGAGAACTTTTCTACACCATCATTAATGAACGAGTATACTCCGAAGTAGCTGGTCACGTCTTTGATCTGGATCAACTGGACGTCGCTTCGATTGACAGTCAAGACATTGTACAGCAATTTGCCACAGTCATCGCCCTTGGCCTTGAGTTACCGCCAGATCAGCAGCTGGACCTCATTTTGATCCCTGAAGAAGCTATCTATCCGGAATTTCCCTCATCTCTTACCAGGGCACCTGAGAAGATGTTGAAATATTGTCACATTAAGGAGCCAAAAGTCCGTGAGTATGAGGCTGATGGTGGAAACTCAAACCTTGTCAGCGACCTTGTCTTGCAAGAGGCCAAGGTCTGTGAAGTCCTTCACAAGAATCCACACCCTAATATTGCCAAGTATTGGGGATGTGAGGTTGTTAATGGTCGTATTCGTGGTCTCTGTCTTGGTAAATACGTTATGACTCTTGAAGAGCGTATTGAAACCGGCGTACCACTGGATATCAAGCACTGCCTACAAGGTATCAGCAATGGTATCTTGCACCTTCATAGCCTGGGGCTTATTCACAACGATATCAACCCAAGAAATATCATGTTGGATACAGCTGATAATCCTATTATCATTGACTTTGATACTTGTGTAGGCGAGGGGGAAGAGCTTGCCAGTGGCGGAACACCTGATTGGAGCCTAGACAATATGGATTATTCTGTTCCAGAGAATGACTTTTATGGGCTCTCTAAGCTGGAGGAATTTTTAACTACTCCACCAAAGCAGGAAGAGTGTCCAGAGCAGGGCTAGTTGAGTGCCGAGTGGCTGCGATTGAGTGGGATGGAGTAATCCGTCACTAATCGCAAGGGTGATGGCAGGCTAGCACAGGACAAGGGCGCATCAGTTGTATTGTTGGACGAGTGCTGATGTGATCAAAAGGCTCCTATATTTGGGTGGAGATATTTGGCAAACTCAGGAGAATACAGGTCAAGGTCCCGAAGAAGGCTGCCGGTACCGCAAGCTCGAGTACTCGACACGGGGAATAATTACCTAAGTTAGGAACCAGTTGTTTCTCTTCTAAACCTGATATTCATGCTTCCATAAACCTAATAGGCGTCGATTTCCCTAGTTCAAAGTTTTGTCCAATATTTCAACTCCCGTAGTTGATACCACTCTTGTGTTTTCTCACTGGTCCCCATGCCCGTCAACTTGTAAGAATCCGCGTTGGCACACTCACACATTAGGTCGCTCATACATAGGGTCAAATGGATCTACCAAGGTTCCTATGCCCGACATGATAAGAGGCTCATCTAAGAACGGGTTCGCGCCATCACCGTAAACAAAATCCATGACCTCACGGCTGACCAAGATCATCTCATAATCCGGGCCGCAGTCGCAATTGATACGAACAACCAATTTGGGTCGATTCATTGCTGCTCGCTCTCGCCAACCTAACTTCTCTCGCATATCTTCCAACAGACCTCGGTAATCCCCATTATCTGGAAGGAAGATGAGGAAGCTCAGTTCAACTGACTCGAGTGTCGGTAGTGCGCCAAGGAACTCCGTGACATCTCCTTGTTTGACCCAGAAGCGCGAGAGGGCGAAGTGCCGGAGGTTAGACCATGTATCGATAGGGAAGATAGTGCGTAGAGGGATAGAGTATTCTTCACCGCCTTCCTCTTCATACCACCAGGGTGTGTTAAGAACCGGAATATTGGTGTAGAGGTTGATATGTTGCATATCCACTGCGTTTTTAAGTGCGTTGCGAAGATGGCCACTGCGAAAAGACCACCATTCCGCATGACGCTGACCAGAACAATGGAGAGACAGGTCAAGGCGGGCAAACCCAGGTTGGCTCAAGATAGTAACCAGATCCTTGTACTCGCTATTATCTGCCTCGTCAAAGATACGACAGTTCATTCCTGTCCAAAGCTGATGACTATCCACGATCAACTCGGGAAGACTGTATGTCGGGTTGTCCCGTAGGTGTTGAGCGATCACACGGCTGATCAGACAGAAGCCACGCCACTTCTTCTTCTCCTCTTGACTCCAGAACTCGGCTTCTGGGTGATCCTCTTGGAACTTAGTAACGGGCCAGCCACGATGGAGGGGGTAAATCAACCCTCGTGGGAGGGACCTAATGGTGGGCGTGAGATATAAGGGTTGTCCAGGCATCCCATGAGTGGCAGGAGTAAGGGTGACTCTTCTCAGATTGGGGAAACGCAACAGTCCATGTTTCAAGGCAGCAGCGTCCCCATTCGTGGCAATGACTTCGGCTTGTTGTTGTAATAGCATCTGGAAATGCTTGTATGATTCGGCTGGACTGCATGGAGCCTTGAACGCCTCTTCGACTTCGAGATGGCGAGAATGCTTTTCCTCCCCGTCACCATAGGACTCTATGATAGAACGGTTTTCACGGTAGACATGTCGATACACACAAGGGACTCCTGTGACATCGCCAATGTCATCGTCCTCTTCATTATACAACCACTCGTCGTCTTCTGTGTCGCGCATCTCATGAAAGCGCGCATCATCGTATATGATCTCCGTAACATCGAACCGAAAGACTTTGTGATCTGCAACAGCCCTAAAGACCTCTATATCGCGCGGATTGGGCGAAAGAAATACGCGATCAAAGGGAAGATGAGTGGCGTTCTTGAGGTATCTGCAAGTCTGACGCAGGTTCTTGATGTCGATATTGAGCAGGCTGCAGAGTACTTGGTCGAGGATCTCAGTCGGAAGTCGACCGAAAAGCCCGGCTAATTCCCGACTCTGAGTATGGGAGGTCATCGCTTCTACTCTCTTGAAAGATTTAATTTTTTTTTAACTGTGATGACACGCTAAGATAGTTAGTCTAGCAATAGTCCTGGTGGAACCCACGTGATAGTGTTTAGTGCTTGAAGAGAGAGAAGAGGCCAATTTATGATTCAAATCGCTGTAAGTAGTTGCTTTCTCGAATCCTGTAACACGTAGAGCCGCCGCTAGCCAGATAACGCCCCCTGGAAATCACAATGAGTAATAATAGAGAAATTGGAAGATACAATGGTCTTAATGGTCACCACTAGCTACTGCTACACTGAGCTATCTCATTAACGCAGCTAAAATATTAGTCATTTAGGTCAATCAACCGTTGAACCTCTATCCTCCTTTATCAATTGCGGGATCTCTCACTTTTTCGCCTTTCTAGTCTTCGCCTTCTCAAGACAGCTTTCGCACCAGGTGCTCCCCTCCCTGGGTGTATCTTTACGACAATGTTTGCACTTTCCTTCCGCTTGGGCCTCCGCTTGAACTTTTTGCTTCCTCTTTGTCTCTTGTGCCCTGCATTCAACACAGGTGCGGAAGCCAATTTGCGGCGTTTCCTCGCCGCACCTAACACATTTGTTGAGTTCTAGGCGGCTCGCTGCTCTGGCCCTACCCTGAGTATTAGCTTTCTCGTTACAGTCATCACATCTGGTTTTGAACTCGTTTGTTGGCTGGGAGCAGTCCCGGCACTTCCTAGCTTCAGAACTTTTAGTCGGTTCTGAAGTCGTATCGTTGGTGGAAGGTTCTCCTGTTTTGATCTCTTCCGGGTTCAAAATGGCATTGATATCCATGGCTGATCGAGGTTAGCTTGGAGGATTGGCTGTAGGGTCTTGTTAGCGGAGGGCTTGTATTGGTTGATACTATAGCTGGACACAGTTTGGGTTTATCCCTCTTTATACTCATGAGATGTGCCGCCATGACAGTCTTTCAGGACTCTCAAATCCTCGAGCCGTTAACAACCAACATCTGCTTCTACGACAGAGTATGGTCAGTGTCAAACGAAACATCTTTTCCAGGAGCTGTTGATGCTGATTATCTGTGGATCTGATCACTCGATTTCGGGAAGATTAGTGATTGAGAGCCGTGAAATTCACCGCCACGAGTTTATATTATCCACCTACCCCTATCAATATCAGCACTTCCCACGTCATTCCTTTCTCTCACTCGGTTTAGTCGATGTTGCATAGCGATTCACCATGGACATCAGCAAAATCCTTAACGGCCCTGAAAACGAAGCTCCAGCAGCACAACAATCTTCGTCGCAAACGCCTGCAGGCCAGGCACAACCCGATCAAGTAGAGCCCCAAGCTTCAAGCTCTTCAGCACCCAACGCGTCTGGTGGCCAGATTTCATCCGCGAATCTCTCACGAAAATACTGCATGTTTTGCACAGCTCCTACAGGTACAGGCGACCTACGATGCAATGCCTGTGAGCTAAAACGCAGAGTTGAAGGATATAATCCCGAGAATCTGTTTTGTGCTGGCTGCAAAGCACCGGTTCCTCAGAAATTCCATTTCTGCGCAAGCTGCAGCAAGCGTAAACATGCATCTCATGAGGCATCCCGTAGAGCCGAGCGGAAGCAACAGGGAGTGTGCATCTATTGCGCGAATCCCGTTGTCGAGGGCCTAGCTAACATTTGTCAAGAATGTCGCGAATCTCGTAACAGGTATAAAAGCGTTCCCCAGGGGCGACAGGAGCGAACGGCTCAAAACGAACTTTGCGTCAGATGCTAGAAGCATCCTGTCGCTTCACCCGCCAGTGCCATGTGCGAGGCGTGTTTGACCGGTATGCGGTCTTGACCCTAGGATATTTGAAGGTTCCGTAGTTTGAACCAGTTCTTAGTCTAGAAGAAACGTTAGTTTAATTTTTTTCCATTCGAGTACGTGATCGTGCTTGAACAATCAATGTAGCCAGAAATAGAGGTGCAGATTAGATAGACACCCAGCTTGGTGGGTGAGCCACTAAGATCCGCAACACCAAACTAGCGTAATTTGACCTGCTTATGCCTTTATGAATAGCTTCATCTATGTCCCTCGGACCTTGTGGGGGTCATCGTAACACACTCATAAAACCAAGACACGTCACAGTTCGCTTCTATTTACTGACGTGTCTCCAGTACAAAACGGCACTCCATCCCCTCGTCTTGTAGCCACGTAGGGCATTAGGTCATAATGCTCTCTAAGATGGAAAAACAAACCGTATTTTGCGTCCTTGCTGACCCTGGTCTCTTTTACTTTAGGCTGTGGGGTATATCTACTTAGTCCAACAGTTTCTCCCGTCCAAATTAAACTTCAGACGATGGAAGACTTCCATATGCTTCTTTCTTCTCGAAGCTTACCCCCTAGACGGGCATCGCTTTCTGGCTCCTGTAACTCTATTATTATCTGCACGGCATGTGTCATCTTCAACAGAGTTTTATCCCCTCCGTATTGTTTCTAGTATCCTCAGTTTCTGAATCAAGGTATATGGACCCGGTTTTCATCATCACAAATAACATCTTTTGTTTTTGTTTTGTTTCTTCCCCTACTGCTATTATTATACAGGGCTTTACATAAGAACCGAGGCCCGAGCCTTAATCACTGAAAGCAATACCTTTTTCTCGTGTCTTTTCTCCCTCCCTTTTCAAAACACGAGACCTAAAGACCCCCGGCCGCGACCTGGAGACCCGAGACCTCCAATAAAGGAGAGGCCCCCAGGCGAAGAAGGCGCCGCCCGAACCCCAAAGCAAGGGCCGGCACTGTGGGCTGCGGCGGCTATGCTGTTGTGGCTAAGTCGGCTGGCTGGCCTGGGTTTGTCACACGATGGGTCTTGGTAGGGCCCAGATGGTTTTTAGTTTGTCTAATTATTTTCCCTTGCTTCGGCCTGTATTTTCCCTTCTTAATACTCTAACTAAATAGAAAGGGGTTGGGGTAGATCTCTCGCAAATCAGCACTGTCTACTCGGCTACTAACCGTAGCTTGAAATCAAAAGACACAGATCCTATGACAACGTCCATCGTGTTCTTTCTCTTGAAGTGATGCCACTTATCCAACGCTTGTCTTGTTTCTGAAGTCCCAATGTTGAGTTGCTCCAATACTTCGACAACCACGGCATACAGAATATCAAGGCTTCCATCGTCAACCTTGACAGAGATCCCCAACGATCCGCTTGTCCCCAAACGCCGGGTCTGTTCAGACTCACGTATTCCAACTCCATAACATCCATCGGCACCAACCTTACCGAACAATTGCCCCTCGTACGCTTGCATGAGGTCTGTACAGAACCGCCCTTGTCCTCCCACGAACTCCGGGTGGTCAGACATGGCATGGAACACTCGAGCTAGGTTTCTTGTGCGTAGCGAGGGTGACTCCTCTTGCTCGTCAGAGTCTGCAGCGGCAGCAAAGACGGAAAACATATGGGCGAGGTAGAAAAGAGGAAACGCGGGAGCTGGAAGATTACAGCCGTCGATACCCCATTGGACCAGGCTGGCGTCAGGGCAAAGCTGCTCCACGACTTCCCTCACTCGGACTTGCATCGGATGGTCTGGGCTGTGGTAATCTTGTACACTGGCACCCAAAGCAAGGGCACCAGCCATCATACCAGCATGCTTGCCGGAGCAGTTGTTGTAGATGCCCCCCGTGACGTCCAATCCGGCCTTCGCCCAGGCTTGATTGACAGCTGGGTTTAGTGAAGGATGTCCACCACAGCGATAGTCACTTTCTTGTGCTTTAATCTTGACCAACATGCTTCTAGCCCGGTTAACATGCCTATCTTCGGCATTGTGTGACGCACACATGAGGGCAAGATCGATATTATCAAAACTCGCTTCTTGGAAGCCGCCGGTTTCGATAACGGCTAGAGCTTGGGCTGGTTTGGCTGCCGACCGGGCCAGAGTAATCCTTGAGGGATTACCAACAGCATAGAGAACGTTGCCGTGGGAGTCTGTGACTGCAACATGGACGTGGTGAATATTCTCAACGATGCCGCCTCTATCGGTAACAACGCAGTTGTTTTCAACGTATTTCGTCTGTGTCATGTTGCGTGATGTTTGTATCGTTTGTGATGTAAGGTGATGAATGGAGAACTTTGTGCAAGAGGAGCAAGTGTGAAGTAAAATAAATCTTATTTAAAGGAAAATGCAAAGCTTGAGGACCATCACAGTCAGGAAGTATTAGACGACTTATATAACTTATAAGTGGTTTTGCAACAGTTGTCGCGATCCCTGTCGTTTTCCATACCCACTATCTGGAGGTTCATAGACGAAACCCTCAGCCCCAAGTGACCTGGTCCTTAACTGAACCACGCTTTTTTTAAGCATTAATGAGATAGGCCCTAAGTACTTTTCAAGTTTTCCGCAGTCATGGGATTGGTCGGTTCAGCCTGACCGTTTTCCGTACCCACATGAAGCTGACTCACCTGTGAAATCACCCTAATCGACTACGGGATTTTCCGTACCCACTCAATTTGTCCATCTCGAGCAACGGAAAACATTCACCCTGTACCTCGATAGCCCACACAGAAGATATGCCGCAGACGAGGGAACCACTGACGCGTCTTGCATGCGAGCCATGCAGACGTAAAAAGATGAAATGTACTGCTGAGAGGCCTGTCTGTTCGTATTGCCAACGTCTGCAGATCCAATGTTACTACTTGCCGAGGGCAAAAGCCAAAGCAGCGTGAGTTCTCAAACGCGTATCGAAACGATGGTAAAACTGAAATGCAGACAGCGTCAAGCCAATGCGAAAAAATGGGCGCAAACGAACAACAGCAGGCCTATCTAATTCTCTGAGCTCCAATGAGTGTCATTCTGGACCTGAAAGTGCCACCAATCGCCCATCCACGGATTTGCAAAACAGTATGCTGCCTGTGTCCTTGGGTCGCTCTGAGACGTCATCATCAAAAGACCTGCCCACTCTTCAACATGAGGTCGAAGATCGAAGATTCTCACTTACAAGGTTGGTATCCTTCCCGGTTGTCGACCATAGTAGCTACATCAGACATAGCTAACACAAGCTACGTGTTCCAGACCTGAACCAACTCGCCAGGCTCTCAGGCACTTCATCCAAGTTTACGAAACCAAGCTCCACCTTCAACCTCTGCCGTTGTTCAGTCTTGATCGGCTAGAAGAAGGCTTAGTCGCCGGTCCTCGGTTTCTACTTTGGAGCTTTTTGGCTCTCACTCTGATGTTATCAACGCATCCTTTCTACGAGGGTCAAGGAACATTTGCAGTAAACTTCTATACCCAAAAATCTGAGGAAGTCGTGAGCAGTCTGGCTTCTGAAGGAGCTACGACACCAGAACTCACGCAGGCCCTGTGTCTTATGGCCTTGAAGCATCTCAACAGTAAGAAACATGTTTTTGGGTGATGTACAAACACTCATCGGCATCCTAGGTCAACAACTTGCACGGGCCTGGATGACTACTGGCACTGCTGCACGACTTGAAGCTTTACGAGTCCTCTCCTGCGACAACATTCCCTCTTCAACAGACGACTCGGTTTCTCGAGCTCATTGGAGTGTCTTTATGCTAGAACGCCTTTTTGTTCCCACAGCGCCCGATGCTTTTGGACCTGGAGTTCCCGACTTTCCCATCAGCGCTCCAAACCCACCTGCGCCTCAATCAGCCAATATGGGTGCCATAGCAAGACCTATACGGCCAGAAGATGCCCGACTAAGAACCGTGCTCAGCAGTGACCCTGGCATTGTCGGTGTCCACATGCGTCTTGTCTCTATTTGGGGTAAGCTTCGATTCTACCTACATCGCTTGCGCCTCGGCGTTACCGAAAAGCCCTGGTTGCCAGACTCAATGCAGACAAAGCTCAACGTCGAATTGATAGAGCATGAGGCTTTGATTGATGCCAAGTATTTCCTTTCCAAAGCCCTTCTGCCAAGTCGAACTACGACCGAAGTATCCCAACATCGGGAATATTGGGATCCGTTTATGGCTAGCCAAATCATTTGGCATGCCATCCACGCTGTTTTGAACCACCCATTCGTCCACCTATTCTTACTCAGATCCTCCAAGGACGTTCCGCCGTCGTGTCTGTTCCTTCAACAGAGGATTGATATGGCACTCTTTCATACGGGATCTCTGTTTCGCATTCTTCAGTCATTCATGGATCTCATGGAGATTGTTGACCCGATGGTAGCGGACTTTGTAGCTGCGGCGGCGACTGTGTCGTGGTTCTTTCAGTTCTCGGCGGATCCCAAGATCTCTCGACGGGCTCGTGAGGACTTGGACAAGTGCGACTCGTTTCTCAGCCATGTTTCTCTGACTTGGCCCCACGTCAATCAGAAGGTAGGCTGCTAGTCACGTCAAGACACCTAAGTTTACGACCGATAATAAGTGCTCATACATTCTTCTAGCTCGATATACTGAGGAAGCTAGAGGCACTTGCCAACGAAAATCGCCGGCAGCACTCCGATGAAGGTACAAACATCAGTTTCCGATCCGCATGGCTTTGGGATCTGTTGGACCCTAAGATTTACTCCCCGCAGATTGGCTCCTCACATTCAGGTTCAAAGTCTGGTACCGGGTTAGAGAGACACCCAGACTCTGAGATGTACCTCAAAAGCCATTTTGTCATGCCCTTGCACGACGACCTGGATTCTGCTCAAACCAGAGAGCCGTTGGCCTCTGGTAACGATGGTATGGATTCTTTGTTTACTATGCCTGGAGATCTTGATTTGTTCAATATCGAGCTCCTATCGCACGACTTTTTCGAAGACGGATTGTGGGATCAAGGGTACTGAAGAACAGTAATACGATCCGATCTAGGCGTATTGCTAGAACTTACTGCCAACTGCTAAGGAACGATACCAAAAAACATGCTCAAATCATGATGTCGCCTCCTATCAACCACCCATTGATGGGATCGTCCCAAAATTCTGATTACCCCGTGCCTCGAAGTAGTTACCATCAACAATCTTCTGGATACCGGTACCAAAATTGTTATTCTGGCGGTTGCCATCTCCATACTGATTGGCACTACCAGACTGTTCTTCCAAGTCAGCGTCGGACAGCGAAGGGTCTGTCTTCGCCAACTCCATTCTGGCCAATGCCAAGGGCTCAGCTTGCTCCGTTTTGACAGCGTCGAATGTGGGATGTGACACCAAGATCTCCAAGTCATTCAACATCCCATCCATCAAACTTTCAACCCGGTGCTTGCCAACGCTTACAGCGATGTTCCGGTACACAGAAGAGTCGTACTCATTCTTTGACTTTGCGAAAATCTTTTGGAAGATCTCGAGTAGGCTGTCCGCCTTATCTTCGCATTTTAACAGAGAAGTCTCAAGCGCTTGTGTATCATTGGAAGATGTTACAAGTTTCGCTGGTCGTCTCATTCTTCGAAGGGTATCGACGGTGAGTGGAAGACATTTATTTACTTCATGAAATGCTGCTGGGAGGCCACGCAGATTCTCAATTGTCCCATATGCTTCAATGATATCCTGTATAGTGCGAATAAGACTCGCAATCCCGGTGTAGGTGTCTGCAGCTGGCATTGCGTATCCGGATGAAAGTAATCGAACTGAGAGGGTTATAATAGAAAACGAAGTAATTGAGACGACTGAAGAGACATAAAACCTGGGGAAATTGAGACACAGGAAAGAGACATACGATGACCGTTATCCAAGGCATCTAAAGGCGACCAAGCCTCCTGCCTCTCTTTTTGTAGGGGCGATGTGTTGATGTTTTGTATGCTGTGTCTTAATTGGTTGCCTTTAGCCACGCTGCAGCCACCATCACGCTCCAGGGCCCAGTGATAGGTTAACATACAGCAGCGCCAGCAGCTTCATGCCTTGGGTCGGGCTTGGCATCTCGTAAATCCTTGCCACTTAGGAGGAATTGACGGCTGGACAGAGCCCCACAGGCATGTGAGTTTCAAAGTGCAACAGACACAAGCTGAGATTGGCCGATCCAACACAAAGCTGACATTGTGACGTGGCAGTGCTGCAAGAGCTGAATGTACATATGAATCTACGTTTCACACACAATACAAGATGAGCCTTTTAGGATTGCAGCACTCCCGGTGAACAATGAATGGAAGAGTCCCGCTCTTAGTCTTACACAGAAAACCCGATCGACGGCTCGTGCCGGGCCGCGCCCCAAGATATGGGCCATGAAATAGAACTAGGTTAATCTTAAGCTAGCTGATATCACATTTGGGGGTATAATATTGGTACCAAGCACACATTTTGGACCCTTGGAGCGGTCGTACACGAGGTGTGTTGGGGCAAGGACCATGGACCAACAGTGTGGCGCTTGAAAGCAGGCTCTGCTCCATCAGGGATGCCTTGCGAGGCATACAGCAGCCCTACCCTACCTAATTACTCCTCTCCTGATATTGAACTTTTAACAATCTGCATATTCCCCGCCAAAAATCACTTTCGACGTTGATTAAGTCCTAGAACCATCTTGCAATGGAAGAACAGGATAGAAACGACCGTCGCCGAGACAAGCTAAAGCGATTCTTTCTGCCGCTACGGAACGCATCGCCCACAGACCGAAAGGATGATGATAACGGTTCGCCAAAGACCACCTTTCCCTCTGGTATCAAAGCTCTTTGCAGTCCAGAAAGCGCCACGGTCGAGTACTTGCACCCTCCTTGGGCTCAAGAGTTTGGCTGACATTTATCTTTTAAGTATTGTGTTTGTACACGGACTGAACGGCGATCGCGAAAGGACATGGACTGCGAAAGGTGCGACCGAGCCCTGGCCGAAGACTCTCCTCCCTTCGATACTCCCGACGGCTCGAGTCCTTGCGTTTGGATACGATGCTTCCACGGTCGACTGGAAGGGCGTAGTGTCACAAAGCCGGATCGCACACCATGCAGGGAACCTGATTACATCATTCGCAACATACCGCGAAAACGATGGCACAGTAGGCCCTTTGTTCTCCCAAACTTGCGACTGGTCTGACGCCTGCAGAATGAAAGAGCTATCATATTTGTTTGCCATAGCTTGGGTGGATTGGTCTGTGAAGATGTGAGTACCGCGAAAATTCCAAGAAAGTGGCGTTAATATCGTCACAGGCCTTGGTAATGTCTGGGCAGCGACCCGAGCGACACTTGAAGAGTATCGTTCGTTCAACTCGGGGTATCCTATTTCTTGGCACACCGCACCACGGTTCTGGCTTAGCGAGGTGGGCTGAACGATTATCCCATTACATTGGCCTGATCAAACAGACGAATCCCAATATCCTCCAGGTCCTCAAACGCGAATCTGAGGTTCTTGCGCGAATTCAAGACAGCTTCCATACCATGATTAAAGCTCGCACCATGGAAGGGCTATCGCCGATCGAAATCACATGCTTCTACGAGGAACTACCATTGTCGGGAATTGGTCTAGTAAGTCAACTCAAGTTAGACAGGACTCATATACTGATATGTAAATAGGTCGTGCCACAAGATTCTGCCATTTTACCAGGCTACATCCCTATCGGAATTCACAGCGACCACATGGGTATGACCAAATTCGCGAGCAATGACGATCCTGGGTTTGTAGCTGTCTGCGGAGAGTTACAACGTTGGACCAAGGAGGGAAACGCTGCGGAGGAGGACAAGCGCTCTCTACCACTCTCAAGCAACACAGACACCGACAGGCTTGACGGTAGGGCCAGCCAAAGGGGCAATAGTAACTCACAGAACAACAACTTCGGAACTGGCGTCCAGAAGGTCGTCGGCGGTAGTTACTATGAGGGTCACACCCAGACTTTTGGTACGATACCACCCAAGCCGACTGTCTAGAAGGAGGCGACAAACGTCACTCTGACATTACTCACTTAGACGTGATACTAAATGCTACTAGTGCATCACCATTATGAGAGTAAGTAATTCTATCTTTGGGTTGCAAAGTCTTAATGGTTAACAATGCTGCGTACAATCAGACAACACCGCCCAAGCTCCCGAAAGGGCTCCCATTTTCAACGTTCCGTTCGACCCAGACCCCGACTTCGTCGATCGACCGGATATCACTACATGGCTTCAAGATAAATACACGGGCCCCGCTAGTCGTATGGCACTTGTGGGTATGGGCGGGTTTGGGTATGATCTATATATCGCACATATAAGAGAGACTTGAAGATTCCCTTGGCTAACAGATCAAAGTAAATCACAGATTTCCATTCGATTCGCCTATCAAGTTCATAATGAATCACCGCAGACCAGTGTCTACTGGGTGTATGCGAGTTCGAAGCCGAGGTTTGAGGAAGCCTACCGGTCCATTGCAGAAAGGCAACAGTTGCCGAGGCGAAACGATCCCGACGTGAACGTGCTCAGACTCGTCTGTGATTGGTTACAGACGGAGGAAGCCGGCTCATGGCTAATGGTACTAGACAATGCTGATGATGTTAACCTCTTTTATCCCGCCCGTAACAACGAAGGCAAGGCAGGAACTAAACCAGCAGACGGGACCACTGATGCAAAGGGTGACCAGCGGCCATTGGCGTCATATCTACCCAAGTCTCGTGATGGAATCATTCTCGTCACATCGCGCAGCATGGACGCCGCCGAGAAGCTTACAGGGAGCCACAAGACCATCTATAGGGTCTCAATTATGGATGATGCCCAGGGCCTTAAGCTTCTCCGAAACAAGCTCATCGGAGAATTTAACAGTGATGCTGCGGCTGACCTTCTCCGGGCCCTGGATTATATTCCGCTGGCCATCACCCAAGCGGCAGCGTATATTAACCGCCGAGCCCCTAGCATGTCAGTTCAGATATATCTGGATTCCATTAGGGAGAGCGACAAAAAGAAGGGCAGCCTCCTGAACAAAGATGCGGGAGACCTTCGACGAGATGAGGCCGTCTCAAACTCGGTTTTTAATACTTGGCAAGTCACATTTGAGCAAATACGACGCGAGAGACCATCTGCAGCAAATCTGCTTTCATTCATGAGCTTCTTCAGTCCTCAGGGCATCCCTGAGTTCGCACTTCATGGCTACGATACCGATATAGCAGACGAGACCGGCAAAGATGCAGAGAATGACAATTTTGAAGATGATCTCGATATGCTCCGCGGCTACTCGCTCGTGGCTGTGACAGCAACAGAGAAGACTTACGAGATGCATCCCCTTGTGCAATTTTGCACACGATCGTGGATAGCTGCGATGGGCAAGGAAGCACGATGGAGGCTTCTGTTTCTGCAAACCATGTCCAGTCAATTTCCAAGTGGTAACTTCGAGACTTGGCCCGACTGTCGGGTGTTACTTCCCCACATTGAGTCATTGATCAGAGAGAAACCACCAGACGAAGGCCTGCTATACTGGGCTGAGTTGCTGGACAATTGCTCATACTACCTGCGTACAATTGGAAACTACCGAGTGGCTGAAGATTTATGTAAGAAGGCAGGGGAGAAGATGACCAAACTGCTGGGGGAGGAACATCGCTCTACGCTCAAGAATTCGAATCTTCTAGCATTGATTTATCAAAGGCAAGGGCGGGTTAAAGAGGCAGAGACGCTCGGAACGAGAACCTTGGCAATAAGAAAAAAGATCACGGGAGAGGAGGATATTGAAACGTTGCGCTGCACCATGAACCTGGCCCTGATATACGTGGACCAAGGTCAATTGAAGGAGGCGGAAGAGCTCTTAGTGGGAGCCTTAGCAGTACAAAAGAGAACGCTAGGAGAGAAGAACCCTGATACGCTGTTAGCCATATCCAGTCTGGCAAAAATATACAACAGGCAGGAACGATGGAAGGAGGCGGAAGAGCTAATGTTGGGAGTCTTGGAAGAGTACAAGAGAACGCTAGGCGAGGATCATATGAATACACTAAATAGTGAGGCAGACCTGTCACTCATATATAAAAGACACGGGCGATGGAAGGAGGCAGAAGAGCTTGGGGTAGGAGTGTTGAACAAGTCGAAGAGGATCCTAGGCAAAGCACATCCCGCTACGCTGACTATCATGAATAATCTAGCTATTCTCTGGAGAAACCTAGGTCGTACTGAAGATGCTTTATCCCTTATGAAGGACTGTGTAGCTCTACGACAACGAGTGCTCGGTTTGGATCATCCTCATACAAAGGAGTCAATGGCGTGGGTTGCTACGCTGGAGGATACAGCAAATCGCCCAGACCTTGCCGGTGGAGAGTGTCGGTGATGAATATAAGACACTTTCTCACTTGATACAAGCCTCTGGGAGGTCACATAGATTCTCAATTGTCCTACATGCTTCAATGGTATTCTGTTTAGTGTGGAGAAAGGTAGTGCTCCCATTGTATGTGTTTGTAGCTAGAATTGCGCTATGTATCTGAATGAACGTTCTTTGCAAATGCAAAAGGCAGGCTCTCGTACCTTATTTGAGGCCTACAGTAGCGTTTATATAGTACCTGGATGAACGTAATTAAGATGAATGGACTGTGATAGAAAAGGGAGTAAACCAAGACACCTGGGAAGGTATGGAAACCGGCCAAATTGCGATAGAGCAGAGAGGATATGTTACATACTATAAGTATCATGCAAAGCCACCAAATCTCCTTCTCTCTTTGGATGGGAAAAATGAATTGATACCTTGTATGAGATATCTTGATTGGTGTATGTCAAAAATCTCAACGAGATACTGAGATAAGTTGCAAGCTAAATATTCATTTGAATTCTGTTTCGAATCTAGTTTCACAATGTAGCTCCTTTGACTTGATTGAGTTGATTTGAGAACCCTAATATCAAGCTCGCCTGGTTTCCTTCCGACACTGACCCTCTTTCCATGATGTTATAACGCCCAATCACATTCTATCGCCTGCATGCTACTTTGCACCACGTCTCTACCTGCTGAACTAGCCAGAAGTTTTCGTGCCTCTGTTTGCATTCGTCGACTAAGGAGAACTCGAATTCCTTTACCAAGACTGGAATAAGCTTATTGATCTCTAATAGGCTAATGTTCTTGCCAATGCAGGTACGAGATCCAGC
Source organism: Fusarium sp. MBC 119 (assembly GCA_030411635.1). Classification (NCBI taxonomy): domain Eukaryota; kingdom Fungi; phylum Ascomycota; class Sordariomycetes; order Hypocreales; family Nectriaceae; genus Fusarium; species Fusarium sp. MBC 119. The sequence continues at coordinate 98,753 of JAPERM010000439.1, read as the reverse complement.
ACCAAACTAAATCATACATAAGTTAGATTCAATGACGGGAGATAGAACTGACAAGGAAAAGCACGTACCGGCATCCAGTTAGCCTCCATCAAGGAAAGCTTGTCTTTACTTTCGTTGAGCCAGCGATCTGGCCTGAAATCGTCTGCGTCGGGGCCAAAGACATCTTGGTTGCGGTGCAGAACCCAAGTATTGACACCCACGACGGTCTATTGATCATATGCTAGTACTCAAGTGTACCACAACACCGAAGAAGCAATTAGACTTACACCAGCTGGAAAATATGTTTCACTGAGAATAGCACCGTCCTTGGGGACTACACGCTCCAGTGGCAGACCGGTCGCTGGATGGAGCCTTAAAGCCTCTTTCACACAAGCCTGTAGGTACACCATAGACTGTGTCTCAACGAATGGGATGAACTCGGGTTCGTTGAGCTCTTTGTACTTGGCATCAATTTCTTGCCTTAGCTGGAGAGGGGTCCGGTCAGCTAACGAAGTTTAGGGAAGAAGAAAGGACTAGCCTTTTGAAAGACCGCTGGATGGGCTGCTAGATTCTCTATGATAGCACATAGTGATATGGATGTGGTGTCAGATCCGGCTCCGATGTTGGTGATGCAAGTAGTAAAGATAGCAGATTCTGGGAATTTCTCCGGGTTCTCATGGTGCAGGCGAAAGAGCTTCGATAGAAAGTCTTTCCTCTGCGCAGTTTCAGCTGGGTCAGCCGCTTTCCTAGCCTGTTTACCCTTTTCTATCTGCTCCATGGTAAACTGGCCGACGTAAGCTAGACCTCTTGCGGGCAACTTTGACATGATCCAGAACAGCGTCTCATGCCACTCATGCTCGACGCCTACAACAGCACAATATTTAAGATATTCATGGAGGCTGGCAAACATGCCCCCTAGGTCGGCCCCAGAGTCGAGGAATCCGAACCGCTTGCCAAGCTACACAAGGGTTTAGTAAGTAGAGAAGACACCAAGCGTCCCATGTGACTTACAGTGATCTGACTGATGACGTCAAATGCATAACATTGCATCCAGAATTGCAGGTCCATCGTTTTCCCTGAGTAGGCCAATGACTCGAGCTGTTTTTTAAAGGCCCTGATGCAATCCTCGACCTCTGGCTCAATGTTTCGAAGTGTTGAGGCCGAGTATAGGTTTGCCACTAGCCTTCGGTTCGTTGCGTGGCGTGTATCGTTCAAGTCGGTGAACAAGTCCTTGAAAGGTGTATGTGGGACACTTGACGCTTCATACCATGATGACTTTTAGTCAGTGCTAATTAGCAAGAACAGCGCTTTGTAAATTTGCGTCCCCTGAGCTACCTTTGAAAATCCCTTTCCGATCCCATATATCTGTTTCAAGACGCTTGGATCATTAAAGCTGTACCTCTTTGGCGCAACTCGTACTACTGGGCCTTTTTAAAAGTCAACCTCAATACGAACAGAAGAGAAAATGGCTCGCGCAGGTTCACCGTATTTTCTGTGGAGGCCGATGTTAATGTGATGGAACTGGCCGGTGCTGACAGCACGCAGGTACCAGAGTCTCGAGAGGCGTGCCGCGAAAGGGCCTGGAATGCTACGCAGGGAGGATTTTGATGATTCAGATATGAAGGGAGAAACGATCGAGTGGACAACCACTGCGGCTATGCAGAGCAGCAGGACTGGGATGATCGGGATGCTAGTCAGCATTGTGTAGTTGAGATGGTATGTAGCTTGTTGAACCGAGCAACAGAGATGTTCAACTTGTTTAACAACAGCCTACAGATCATTTTGTTTCAAATGACTGGTTTTATAAATCGATATCAGATATGAGCCTCCCCCACAATCGTGGAGGATGACTCTCACACCTACTCCATACCCCACAAAGCCACAGCAAGTCCCGAATCATGGGGTATCTGGGCAATATCAGGTTCGAGGGGAGATCTGCAGGCTGCCCCGTAGTACTTAACTCAAATATAGCAGGATCCTACCAGTTTCGGTTGACGATTTCAACGTGGCACAAAAGGCCCCAAATCGCGATTATAAACCATCATGGCACAGCAGTCACTTCTTGGCGAAGAGCATGATTGTTACTTCGCCTCAGATCCTCGTGTCAATCCCGAATTAGCCACCTCTCTGAAAGATAAGAACGTTGTCATTGCCGGCGCAGGACGTGGAATAGGTCGAGCATGCGCGATATTTATCACCCATGCCTCCGCCAGGTCCCTTAGCCTCATGGCTTTGGAACTGGACGAGGTCAAAGAGACGGCTGAACTGTGCCGAAAAATCAACCCACATATCCTAGTCAAGGTGGCGGCATTTAATGTTACCGACTATCATCACGTCTCTAACTTCATCAATGAAGCCGACACTGAGTTCCATGGCCTCGATGTCCTGCTAATGAATGCTGGACGACCTCCCCAGTGGCTCTCAACTGCAGAAAGCGATCCAGCCATTTGGTGGGATACCGTGGCGGTATCACTACGGGGCGGTTTCAATCTCAGTCGCGCCATCTTACCAATTATGCAGCGGCAAAAAGGAGGACGCGTCATCTTCACTTCTAGTTCCGGTGCTCATGCCAATTTTGGAATGGGCAGCTATGTCGTTGGGAAACTTGGCCTCGTCCGCCTTTGCGAAATCATTCACTACGAGAACTTCAAGGACCACAACATCAAATGTTTTGCTTTCAACCCTGGCTGTGTACGGACAAGATTTTTCACAGACTTCCGCGATCGGGTTGAGGGCAAGTCTAGGGATGGCAGTTACTTGTCGCAGGATGTTGTGAATGAGGATAAGTCTGCTCGAACTGCTGTCGATATCCTGAAGAATGCCGTTTCCGACACACCGGAGCTATCTGCAGGGCTCGTGACAGTCATTGCAAGTGGACAGCTTGACTTCATGTCAGGGCGGTATCTCGATGCCGCTAGGCACGTCCACGATTATCAGAAAGAGGAAGAAAGTATAAGAGATGATGACCTACATCGAGTCCGTCTCCATGCTGGTCCTGGGTTGCTCATTCCTTATCTCGAGTTTTAGAAATACATCTTATCAAAGAAACTAGTTTTAGCCCAAACCTGACAATTTCTCCTTTGCATCCGATATTAAGCTGTTTGGTGTGGGGTTATGTTTTGCTATCAATAAAGTACCAACAATAATTTCTTTCAACATGAATTGTATATGAGATCATGAGGAAAGTCCTTCTTATTCCTGCTTTTATTCGATCGCCTGGTTACAATTTGAAGACCAGCTTTCAACCAAATTTTCACATCGCAAATTTACGTAAAACCTCAGACAGAGTGTATGAACGTGAGAATTTGGCGTACTGATGACACGAGCGGTGCTTGAATGCTTGAATCCTACAGGGAAGATCGGTCACACAGTCGTAAGATATTTTGAGCTATTATTAAAAGCTCTCTAAACGTAACGACGCAGCAAGTTCCACATCATAGATCCCTGGTCCTCAAATTTTATCGATCAAAGACATACCAGACAATGTGGGGTAACATTTCAGCTACCCCACAAGAGCCACACTTTGTTGATAGATCGCCAAGCCGATATGCTGAAGTCAAAAGCTTATACAAATGTAGAAAGGTCATTGGATAAGTTTGATCTGACTAACTAGCAACTGGACTTGAACACGGCCAAACTATCTGTGTATGGACGTAAGGAGCATGGTGACTTGGTCAACCAGATAGACCAAAGATTCTCATCCTTACCTTACCTATACTTATCAATGTGTAAATTACCCGTACGACGATGATTACACGAATTCTGACTAAACAAGACCCCGTAAGAATCCTCGCGTCTGTATCACGGACGCCTGGCCCAATGATCCACGGAGCGTTTGGCGCGATACGCTTGGCTCTTGGATGTAAAACAGACAACCTCGTCTTTTCCTCTTCGATTGGCTCGCACGCGGCTTTGAATATCCACTGCTTTACTGGGAGAAGAGCTAATGTATTTGAGGTTAGACAACTTTCCAGATCATGGATCGTCTTCCCCACACGAACCCCAGATTGCCCCAGACTCGAGATCTAGAACCATGGACCGGGGTAGCGCCTCTCTTGTATTGTTGATACATAAGCAAGGACAAATCATCCTCCAGACACGGTTCTCATCTCATCAAATCATTTCTTGTACTTTACCATACATCGCAGTCTCTTTTTGTCGTCTTCACATCTCACTTGCTTGTCTATAGCCCATCTGTCAACATGGGCATGGGGATCAAAGAACCCAGTGATGGGCATCATGCCCCAGGCACTATCACCCTCGATGAGGCCGCAGCAGGTCCGCACGCCGAGAGTAGTAATTTGAAGCATGGGTCAGGCAGAAACTCGCACATCGTTCTTGTCCCACAGCCTTCAGATGACCCCAACGATCCGTTGAACTGGTCATCCCTCAAGAAGGCTGCGGTGTTCTCTATTATTCTTATGGGAACTGCATTTATCTGTGTGGTTCCGGTAAGCCTTTCTTCCGCTCATTTTCCTTTGTGAATATAGACTAATTACTCACCCCAGGCTCCGATGCTCAATGCCGGAATCGTTCAAGTCTCGGTCGATCTCCAACGATCTTTTTCCGACATCGCCAAACTCAACGGCTACTTGCTCCTCGCCGTTGGAGCAGCGTCACCTCCAGCTTCGGCGTTTGCCCGCAAGTATGGCAAACGCCCAGTCTTTGTCGTCTCTTCTGTGCTTGGCTTGATCGGATGCCTTGTCGCTGAGTTTGCCAAAAACTACAATACCCTCGTTGCTGGTCGGTTGCTACAAGGAATAGGTGGCTCGGCCTACGAGTCGCTTTGCACAGCTGTTGTGAACGACATCTACTTTGTTCACCAGCGCGGCCTCTATGTCGCCATTGTCGTCTTCTTCCTGAGCAGCTTGAGCAATGGTGTCAGCGTCCTGGCTGGAGTCATCACTACCGAGCTTGGGTGGCCGTACAACTTCCATATCTTATTGCCTTTTGTGGTGGTGCAGACTATTCTCGTTTTTCTCTTTGTACCCGAAACCGTCTATAACCGGTCACCTCTGCTCAACATTGATCGTACGACTTCGATTGAACAAAATATTTCAAACGAGAAGGATATACAAACAGGCCATGTTGAAGTCGCTGATGCCAGAGCTGGAGGTCTACCCGGTGCAGATTCTGAGTCGGCCAATGGTACTCAAGCCCCCAAGCCAAAGTCCTTCAAACAGGAGGTTTCCATGTACAACGGCGTTTTCACCCATAAGTCCCTACTGTCAATGATGTTAGCCAGTCTGGCCATTGTCTTGAACGTCATCGCAACCTACAATGTCTTGGTCTCGGGTCTCGTCATGGCCTGGTTTGTCGCCATGTCAGTTCTCGCGGGAGTTATGTTTGCTGCACCACCTTGGACCTTCGACTCGGCCTCGATCGGTTATGTGTCAGTAGGACCTCTTGTTGGAGGAGCTATTGCCATGGTTTTCCTGGCACTTGTTTCCGATCCTTTGATTAGGTACATGACCAAACGAAACCAGGGTGTGTATGAGCCTGAGTTCAGACTGGTTCTCACAGCCATTGGTGGTGTCTTTGCGGTCACGGGCTTAGTCGGATTTGGTCACGCAATCATGGCTCAAGTGTCCATCTACGGTATTGCTACTATCTGGGGCATGACTTTATTCGGTATGAGTATCGTCGCAGGTACTACAATGACCTATGCCCTAGACGCGCAACCCGCACACGCAGTCGAGATTTTTATCATGAACATCACATTCAAGAACTTTTTCTTTTATGGGTATGTGACACTATTTCTGCTCCCAAGATCGTATGCTAATCCTCACTAGTCTGACCAATTTCATCGTGGATTGGTATATCAGTAGCGGGGCTGCCCAGGTTTTCGATGTTATTGCCGGTATCACTGCATTTCTCACACTACTTACGGTCCCAATGTATATCTACGGAAAGAAATACAGGCGTTACTGGAGCAAGCATAACCTTCTTGTTAAGCTCAGGCTGGATGAGAGCCCTGACACTGGAAACTAGGCGCGGGTTGAAACATGTTCCGTTTTAGCAGTCAGTCAAGGGAGGGTCAACCTAGTTTGTTCAATTGCACCGAACGATCTTTATATTCAATATTCGCTATATGATAAGTGACGGGATCATCCTATCTGAGGGCGACGGATATATTGGTCGCTTTGATGGTATAGTACATTAGATGCCTTACGACACGATAAACCAGCTGATAAGCTCACATTAACAAAGTCGCCTTAAACTAAAATAGCGTCACTTACGAGTTCTGATAAAATATGACATTCTTAAAGAAAAGGCTAATTCAATAAGCTGACCTTACCAGCTGCAAGACCAACAAATACCTTATCGAGCAATCTACTATCCATCCTGTTCAACATTTCGGTTTGAACCATTCTCCGACGCGCCTGGAGTTCCCAATCATTCAAACCCTTAACTGTTCCGTGAGGCCCAAAGCTGTAGCGTGAATCAGATCCTTGGGTCCATGGCTGCTCCAGGTTCACGAACTTGATCCACGCCTCTCGCATAGCTTGAGCGCTGAGCTCAGCACTACGAGAGAAGCTCAGATCAAAGCCTCCAAACAGCAATATCAAATCTACTGCATGATGTGCCCCGCTGGAAGGTTGCCATGGGTTAGCCTCGTCCACCAAGTACCTGAAGACAGGCTTTTGTGAATCCTTCCAAAGTTTCTCCACCCGATTTATTGGCAGCACAAACTTGTAGTCGGTGATGAAGTCCAAAGCCCCAGTCTGACAGGAAGAAGGCCTATCCGGATAGATGTGGTATGCCTTCTTGAGCTCATCGCTATGTTCTCCTGCGGCATCAAACGCTTTCATTATGTCGTTTGAGGTTGTGTTTCGCACTCCCGTTTGCCAAATAACTGCCTATTCACATGTTAACATAACGGTCAAATTTTGAGGGAGCGCTCAACCTGCCTCTTTTTCCACGTCGCTAAGCATGACACCCTCTGCACCGCCGGTCCTTTTCTGCCAACCATCAAAACGATCTTCCCATTGAAGGAGAAAAGACTGTAGACCAGAAAGCTTGACAGCTTCCACAACTTTGTCTGCTGATGCATTTTCCAAGTCAAGAGATGGGTCTATGTGTTGAAGTTGCTTCGAAACGGCATCCCGCAGAGCCTGAACTGATTTAGACGGCTGAGGCGGTGATAAGAATAGTGTCCCAGACGAAAGAATGTACTGCCTGGCCAATGAATTTGTTACAAGGTGAGCGTGACAGTACACGGCACCGGCACTTTCACCGGCCAAAGTGACTTGAGTCTGTAAATCATGTCAGTAGGTTACCGTTGAAGCCGTGGCACATATATATACTGGATCACCGTTGAAACCTGCAATGTGTTCCTGGACCCATTGTAAAGCCAATGCTTGATCACGTAGAGCCAAATTAACCGGTCCCTCTCCGTTGCCAAGCGCAAAAATGTTGAGCCTGTATTGAATTGAGACAGCAATAATTGGTTTGCCAAAACGGATCGAATCCGTTACCAAGGTGGTCATATCTGGCACGTAAATATATCAGCACAGATTTGAGGTCGTATCAGCGCTGATCGATGGGTTGAACCTTACCACAAATTCCAGATGCGGCACTTCCAAACGTAACGGCTTGTGAGCCTCCTGTATTCCATATGGTTAACTCATCGATTCACCTCCCACGACTTGGTGCGAGATTTACCATGAATCCAGACCAGAACTGGAAGCTTGGTTGGTTCCGATTGAGAACTAGTCTTGGGCAAGACCACATCTAGGTTAGTGCAGTTAAACTCATCCTCCGGTTCCCGAGGAAGTCTGTGATGGGGCGGTATGCGCAGCAAATGGCCTACATCGACGTACATCTGAGGGCATTTGGGCCTGGAAAAGTCAGTCAATACCGTTCATAGTGAGAACCAGAACGAAGCTTACCCAAATTTAGTGCAGTCCAGATCTTTGGGGAGATGTTGGATTTTTTCGGCTTCGGCAAACCGTCGTGGTATGTAGCCGTAAGGAATGCCACGGAACTGGGTCACACCCTCGGACTCGACTCCTCTGAGAGTCGTTTGGAGTGAATCGTGACGAATAGTTACGGACATGATGATTCTACTTGCATGCGAACTTACTCAAGCAAGTTTTGGACGGATCAGTGTAAATTAATTGAAGGCGATGTCGAACACTTTACAACGGGCTATATATCCGATAAAGAGGGGAACTTCCCCACTCGACAGCTGGTGCACAATGTGGAGTAATAGTGATCGGCAATTACTCTCTCTTCAGGTCATAGTAGTCCTCATTGACCTGCAAACACAAATGTAGTCCATGCGTTCAAGAGTGAATCCAGACCAATTATTCCAGCGATCCGCATCAACTCTTGGTACTTCTTTGAGGTAGCATGATCTCCTTCTAGATATTGCCTACGACCACCCTGCAAATTTTCTGTTCCTTGAGCTTTCGAAAACGCTTCCCATGGCTTTTCGCCGTGGACAAAGACGATGACGTCCTCGGCAAATTGCACCGCCGATGCACGTTGTACATCATCAAGGTGGTTGTTGAAATTTTGAAGAAGAAATGCCACATCAAGTATATGTGTGCTATGTCCTTTAAAGGGACCATCCCATGGGTTTGGCTCAGAAAATTGCATCAGAAATACGTCGCCGGGAACCCTCTTAGCGAGGGCTCGAGCTGCGGCTTGGTGCCCAATATCAGATCCAAATTGCAACACGTGAAGGAGGGCAGTTTGGTTGTCTAGGTCTGGCGAAATGTCATAGGAATTCAAAAGCTGTTGAATAGCTTCCTGGTGTTGTCGTGAGAGCTTGGTTTGGAGATGATCCGTGAAATCCACAGCAATGGACTTCCGGGCTGCAAATAGTCCCATGAATGCGAAGATACTTGCCTGGTGATCGATTTCTGTCAGTGAAACTCTTCAAAAAGTCTAGACATGGTAGTTCACTTACATCCAATGCCGAAAATATTATCATAGCACCTTTGCATTCTTTTGCCTTGAAGCTATAATCTTCAGAAGCCATGAGTTTGAAGGATTCATCGTAAGGCACGAGGTCGTCATCAAGGACTGGGAGGAACGGTAAGGCTTGGATCTTTTGGTATAGATTCAAGCTGGATAAAGTCTTCAAATGATTCAGCCGTTCGTCGGTGGACAATACATCAATACCCCAGACCTCAACAGCTGACTTATAGGCGAACTCAGCTACCTCAGAAGTCAGAGGCGAGACGGAGGGTGGAGCGCCACCCATGACAACAATACGAGAAGCTAGGGCTTCCTCACGATATAGGAGTCGTGTTGCCGACACTATTGTCAAAGTCAGACGCGTCTTCGGTTACATGGGATCTCAGCACTTACATCCACCAACGCTCTCACCGGATACCGTGACTTGACTCGGATCACCACCGAAGCCTGCTATATACTTTTGTACCCATTGTAGTGCCACTATCTGATCATGCAGTCCACGGTTGGACTTATAACCAGCCTGGCGAAGCTCTTCGGAGGTCATGAAGCCTGGCGCCCCAAGCCGGTAGCTAAATCAAGATGGTTAGCAGCACGTTTTATTGAGCTCAACTTTGGGATTGGATTCTGCATCATTCTAGACTCACTTGATGTTAACGCCAATGATTGGCTTGCCCATGTCAATAGAAAGTTGCACGATGCGCTTCATATCAAACTGCGGCCACCAGTTTGCACCCACAGAAAAGCCGCCACCGTGGATGTAGACCAGGACTGGAAATTCATTTGAGCCTGTCGCACTGGCTGGAGCGACGATATTGAGATTGAGACACTCAGTGCTAGATAAGCCAGGAAATTCAGGCTTGTCCAAGTGCTTTTGGATGGCAGTCAACTCATTATCGACCGCTTCAGGTGAGGATATCGCTTGTGGTCTCCATAAACACGCGTCAGTATCACATGCAATGAAGACTCCGTGGATATTACACTAAATACTTACCCAAACTGGTTCGCAATAATTCCCGTGCCATCGTAGGTACAGAGCGTAGCGTTGTCGAGCCAGTGGCGGAGCGATGCGTACTTCACTCCAAGGAACTGCATGACGTCTCCCGCCTTTAATCCGTGAACATTCCCGATAATCGGATGGTCAAAATCAGCGCGATGGGTATCGGTCTGAGACATATTTGAAGTTTCTAGGATTGTTGAGGAGAGGGCTAGACACATAAATTTTGAGGAGTGAAGTATAAGAAAGACTACCCAGCACGATACAGCACTGGAACAAAAACCTTCTATTTCTACAGATTCACATATTTTTATCAAAAGCCTGTCATCCCCTGGGTTTGGCCTTTAGGCTTTAGGTAATCCGCATGTTGTGGGGGAACCTGGGGAATTACAGGAGTGAAGAATATTTACCCCACATTGACATCTACCAGGTGGCTTTGAACAATGTCTGAGATACCTATCGACCATGTACATATTATACGTTGACATCGTAGAGAGTATCATCTAAAACTATAGATTGTATCGTCGATCATTATCTTATCGCAATTACTAGATCACAAGATTGCGTTGATTGCTAAATAGCCAAAGCCATGTCGCCTCATCGTCAACTTATCCACCACGCCAATGGGCAAACTACGGCATATATTCATGACAGTTTCGTCGATCCCTGGAAGCCAGCCGAAACAATCCTTCTTCAGCACGGGTTTGCGCGGACGGCTGAACACTTCTATCACTGGGTACCTGCCTTGGCCCGTCGTTACAACGTCCTCCGACGAGAGCTTCGGGGTCATGGCGGCTCAAGCTATCCCAAGACCGATGAGCACAGCAATTATGACTACTCCGCCAAAACCATCGTGGACGAGATCAAGGATACTTTGGATCAGCTGGGAATTGAGCGAGTTCATTTTGTAGGCGAGTCGACGAGTGGTATGCTGGCAGAAATCTTTGCCGCAACATATCCAGAGCGAGTCAGCTCCGTTATAGTGTGCTCATCACCTACATTCCTACCGCCAGAGGCGCAAGGCTTCTTGGCATTCGGTATGAAATCATGGCCAGAAGCGTGTCGTCAGCTAGGTTCGCGCGGATGGGCGAAACGGTTGACGGCATCCAGCGGAACGGTTGGAAGTACCGATCCTGCTTATCTGCAATGGTGGATTGATAAGGTTGCCGTTAGCTATGGCGAAGGCCTTGCCGGTTATGCTGAGTTCTTGAGCACACTTGATGCTCGACCATATCTCAGGCGCATTAAAGCGCCCATGTTGGTACTGTCTCCGACCAACAGCGCTTTGGTGACAATTAAAGCCATGGAGGAACTAGTGGCTGAGGTTCCCAATGCTAGGCTGGAGGTCATTGAGTCGCAGGGGCATGAGATTTACGCTGAGGCCGCAGAGCAATGCTTGAGTAGGCTTACCAAATTTCTTGAAGAGTTATAGGTAGTTAGTTTCGACTATGTGCATGTGGTCAACGAGAAAGTAGCTCATCACAAATGCATAGAATTCTCATGAAGCTTCTAAATGAAGGTTGAAATAGTGTTTCTTAATCTTTCGTCGAAAGTCGAATAAACTTGTACCCCGTCAGGAAGACCATGGGTGACATATCCCTGTGGTAGGCCACTACGCTACAGATCCTGGGTTGCCTGGTCACCATTCCATGCGCGCCTAATCAGTTCCCGGAGAGCCTCCCGCTCAAGGGGACGTGGGTTCCTATACGGGTTCGATGCAGCGATATCGGCAGCTTTGTCGATGCCATCCTCCGGCATGCCTAGTTTCTGCAGACTCAGATCTATACCCAGGCGTCGGTAAAGGGCACCGATACCTCGGACGGCATCTCCATTACTGTCTGGGAGAGCGGCCGCGAGCTTAGCAATGGCCTGAGGAGCGCCAGGCGCGTTGAAGGCCAAAGCATGTGGTAGTACGACCACATGGGTTTCAGCATGAGGTAAGTTGAATGAACCGCCCAAAGTGTGGCATAGCTTGTGATGGAGTGCCATGTCGACGGCGCCTAAGCAAAGTCCACAGAGCCAAGCGCCATACAGGCCTTTATACCTCGCGTCAATGTTCTGGGAGTCGGTTTGTAGGATGGGAAGCGCCTCGCAAAGTGATTTTATGCCTTCACAAGCCATCAGATTGATAATGGGGTTTGTGTTACTGGCATAGAGTGCCTCGACTAGAATGCGCGAAAGGGGTTAGCGATCAGCCGGTACATGCTGCTTGCATTACAGTTTGTAAATTGAGACACTAACCTGCGTGAGCAATCGCATTGATGCCGCTATTCACACTCATCTTGACCGGCAACGTCAAAGTAAGGTCCACATCATAGATCACAGCGGTTGGCAGGATTTTGGAGTTCCGCCTCGTCAACTTGCGGCCATTTTCTGTCTCGCCGAGAATGGGAGTCATCTCACTGCCAGCATAAGTCGTTGGGATACAAATATGTGCGAGCCCTGTGCGAACGCTGATGGCCTTGCCTAGTCCGATGGTGCTTCCGCCACCCACTGAGACAACTCCGTCAACATTCGCTTTCTTGGCCTGTGAGAGGGCGTTCTCAGTAATGTTTGTTGGAGTATGCATGGTAGCATCGCTAAACTTCGATACTGCAACGTCTCCCAGGATGTCTGCCACACGGTTTGCAATCTCTGTCTGCTCCGGCGTGGAGAGAATCATGACGGATTTGAGGCCGAGTTTCTCAGCTAAGGATGGAATTTGGGACAGTGTCCCCTCTCCAAAGATGACTTGGGGCGAGCTGGCGACATATTCAAAAGTGCGCATTATTAGTGTCAGGAAAGATACTGAATTCTTAGTCAAGTTCAATTGTAGGACTGAGTGGGTGCTAAGTTAAGTTTATATATGGTAGCTCCAACCTGTTCAGTCACTTCAACAACCCCACATTACGTTTCCTGCTACACACCACTCTTGCTCCATGAATCCGGGTCCTTTATTTCAATGGGTTATCAAATGTTTTCTTTTCACTGCTGTGGGATATCTCCTGTGCATCGGTGATATGTAGATATACAGAAGATCCGTCTCTGTCCTATCAGGGTGGTAGAGTCAGCACGGCAAATGGTATAAAAGGCATGCGATACTTACAATGCAGCGGGGGTCTTTGGAGGCTTTCTCAAAAACTCTATAAGCAGCTTCTGCCATAGTTGGTTGGAGATCTTGCTGCCGGGCTGCCTCTATACCCAGAGACAGGTCCTTCAAGAACATCTGCGTTTTGAACCCGAGTCTCCAGTTGTTGCTACTGGGGGCATGAGGTACCACGTTGGGCACAGGACAAACATTGTCTCCCATAAATGTCTGCCCTGTCGAATTATGGATAATTTTCTGCAACATCTTTGGGTCGACGCCTGACTTGACCCCGATGGCCATCGCTTCACTGATAAGCAGCAAAACGGAACATGAGATGTAGTTGTTGCTGATCTTACCAGCCAGCCCGGAGCCGACGTTTCCGCACCAAAAGAGTTTGTTAGGGTCGCCCATTATTGTGATAATCTCTCGGAGTCGCTGTCCCACATCATCGCTTTGTGTCGGCTCCGGGTACCCAACAATAAACGAGAGATTGGCTTTTTCAGCCGCAGGAACTCCCCCCTCAAACAAGAATTAATACTCTTAAGTGTTTCAAGGACTTTGCGGACACAGACTTACAGAAACTGGTGCATCCACATATATTCCCTGGCCTGCTTCTTTGATTTGACGAGCAACATCTTTTGCAGTCGCAACATCGATGGTGCTGCACTCTATAAGAAGCCGTCCTTCGTTCCTGGTCGCAGATATTATGCCGTCTTTGGAGTCGAGATAAACATGCGAGACTTCCCGAGCTCCTGGTACCATTGAGATTACCACGTCGGCCTTGGATGCTATTTGCCGAGGTGAGTCCTGGATCTCAATGGGACCTAGGCTGATGAACTCATCGTGAAACCTTTGGCACGCAGGTTTGTGTACATCGAAAACATGTAACACCGACTCGCTAGACAGCCCACGGCGGATAGATGCCGCCATTGGGTAGCCAATGGCCCCCAGACCTAGATGAGGTTTGCATGTTTAGTGCAATGCAATCGAGTCGGCTGGGAAAAGCTTACCGATGAACCCAATATTCAATTCCATTTTATCCTTTCTGAGCTATGGTGCTTAATCAGGTTTAGTAGGATCGAGTACGTTTGTGAGGTTCTTTTACTTCTGTTTGTTTCTGTCCGGCCAGTTGATGCATTTTCAAGTGTGACTGATGTGTCGACCCCGCAACTCATGAATTTCTACCCCATCTTCAGGTACTTGTCCTCCATTTCTTCGAGATCGATCAAAACGAGCTTTTCGAATCAAGCGGGATGCTTATTGACGATTAAAAGACATCGTTAAGCTCCCCGTAAACGATTTATCCTATAGACAAGATTCGTGCTCCGGTTCATACAATTTGAAGGCCCTACTCTTTTACATCTACTACCCCACCATGACCGTCATTGCCCAGAGTCCTTCCTTGAAAGTCGGAGTCATTGGCCCAGCTGGTTTCGGTGGCTCATATCTCTGCCTGGAGCTCATTAATCGCGGCCATCGCGTTGTTGGCTTATCCCGAAATCCTCAGAAATTGGGATCGCATGCTCTGTACGAACCGCGAAGAATCAACGTTGATACCCAAAGTGAAGCAGAGCTGGCAAAGGCATTCAGCGATGTTGATGTTCTGGTTTGCGAGTACGGACCTCATACTGCGGGGCACGAGGCCCTCAGATACAGTCAGTGACATTCATTCTCCTCGCATGCTTGCTTGATGGTGGAGACTAATGCGCACCTATAGTGCCCTTCATTGAAGTGATCCGAAAAATCATTTTGGCTGTGAAACGAGCCAAAGTCGGTTACTTTGTGATGCTGGGTGGCACTGGCAGTCTCCATGTCCCTCACGAAGATGGTATCTGCGTCGCCGATAGTAAAGATTTCTTTCTCGCCTACAGACGCGGTATCGCTGATAGTCATGCTCACGTTACCTACATGGAAGAAAGGTTGGGCCCGTTGGGATCCAACCTCAGAGCTTACCGCAACGCACGTCTTGTGCTTCGTGGGGACGATGAGGAGGGAAAAGACAAAGCAAGGAGCGTCATCAATGAGTACGAGGCCAAGTTGGGGCAGGGTGATGCGGCAGCAGAATTCATCAAAGCAGCTAGGACTACACTCATGTTTTTTGACGGTAACAAATCCTTTGACTGGACATATGTGTCACCAAGCGCTTTATACCGGCCAGGGAAGCGCACCGGCAAGTACGAGATCACAGTCAACGACTTACCTCTCAAAGGCGAGCCTCAAGGCGACAACCCCTTGGAAGGGCGGCTGTTGGGTGTTTCGGCCGCAGATCTTGCTATAGCTATCGCGGATGAAGTTGAGACACGGAAGTACATTTATCAGCATTGGAGTGCTACGTCTGACCTATCAGATGATACCCCAGCGCCGTCATATGTTACTTTGGGTTGATAGATAGTTTTCATAGCAATAAAACTTTGGAGGCTTGGGTTTCCGCACCACGACTAGACTCCAAAGGATGATGCGCACTTCTTGGGGCTACCCCATGCTATAGTGCAAAAAGGGGGTGGAGCAATACACATACCAGCTATGTGGAGGCCCAACAGAATGTAAGCTATAAGACTAACCTAAGAGGCCATTGGATTCTGCCACATATTGACCGGCGATTGGTAATTTCATATCGAGCATCAAGAATGACGGACTACATTCTACGGGATGACGAGTTAGAAGACCTCCGTGGAAAGGTCATTGTGGTAACTGGAGGGGCCACGGGCATTGGCCGTGCTATTGTAGATCTTGCCCATGGTACTGAGCGCCTTCCCTTCTAACATTTGAATCGAATTAATCAGATCAGGTTATGGCGCAAAAGTCGCAGCTTGCGACATAAACCAGGAAGTGGGAAGATTGATGGAACAAGAACATCAAAGGTATCATGGCCCACTGACCGTCTTATGAGGTGTACCCAGTCACTAATTCAGCGCTCAGTGATTTCTTGTTCAAGAAATGCGATGTGTCCGTATGGTCCGAGGTGGTTGAGTTCTTTCAGCATACATATCGCAGATTTGGTCCAATCGATGCAGTCATCTCCAACGCAGCCATAAACAAAGTCGAAACACTGGATGAGCCTATGGAAACCGACAGAACAGAAGTGCCAGAGCTTCAAGAGCCGGACGTGTCTGTTCTCAAAGTCAACACCATCGGGACATGGTACGTGGCCAAGTGCGCCATTCATTTCTTCCGCAAGCATCCAGAAACGAAATCACAGCTCGTTCTATTTGGGTCAGTTGCCAGCTTCTTTGATACGCCGCCACTGTACACATACTGCGCAAGCAAGACCGCAGTGCTTGGTCTCTTGCGTGGACTGCGGACTCAAACAGTCAAGTACAACATCAGTGTCAACATGATAGCGCCTTGGATGACCCGTGAGTATTTGCCTTGCGACCAGACGCGCACCGATTCATCTAATGCATATCGATAGTCACGGACATGATTACCGACCACGTGAAGAAAGTCTGGGGAGACCTGCCAGCAAATACGCCCCTTGACGTTGCGAAGGCAAGTCTCTTGCCTGTTGTTAGGCATGACGTCAATGGAAAAGCGTTTCTTATCAATGGCGGTAACATAACCGAGGTGGAGGACAAGTTAGACGAAACGCAGGGGGTATGGTTGGGGCCGGGACTTGACAAGCATATGAGAGAGGGACAGCGCAGGCTTATTCAATGACGTGAAATTAGAGATAGATAAGATAAGATATGGATATCACGTGCCTTGGACTGAACGAGGTTCCTCATGTTGACGCGTGAGTTTTTGATGAGTCGCGTCCACATCAATACTGTTAGAGGTAGGGCTGGATCTCACGCGCCAATCATGGGCACTTGAGCCAGCCACACCTTTCAGCCACCCCTCTACTTCAACACAATCACAGCAATATCAATCCTTCGTTTAGTATGATTGATTATATAAAATATCAAGGTAAATTTGAGTTTCGTATAAATAGAAATCCAACCCAGTGACGACGAGATTGAAAAGCATGAAGCATTCATTTGCAGACCAGGAGGCACATTCGACCGTATTGTGGGGCTTTTGCCCTAGTATCGATCATCGCGCCACTATTGTTAATAAACGAGTTACTGGCAGGTGAGGTCACGAGAACAAGCTACATAATTAACAATACGTCTTTGCGGGCGTAAATTCGGTTGCAATAGTTCTGGCTTCGATCTCCTGTAACACGTTTAACTAGGCCAAACTAGTACATCGAGTATGCTTCATCATCCACCAGAGATTAATTTGGGTTGGAGACGCGCCACTTACAAGCCACGAGACACAAGACCACGAGTGATACGTATACGACATAATCGACCCTAATATACCCGACTGTGATTAAATGTCTATGTAACCTGAGCACTAATAATACTCATACGTGTAGATAAGAGGTATAAATAAGGAGGCTTAACTTTTGCTTCATGCTGCGAGACAGATTGCTTGAAGTTACCCTATACCCCATACACTTTACCCCAGTAGCCCCAAGATAGTAGGTGGTGGGGCGTCGCGATAAGACCCATCGCGTATCTACGCGAAACGCGTCTGGACAACACGTCATCCTTATCCTTGACCTTGAATTGAAGGAAGAACTTGATCGTCGCACCAATCAATGAATGAAAAGTTCACGAATTCTCATTTGCGTATTTCAACTCTGAATTGCGTACATGCAGAACTACATCAACTATTCCTATCAAGTACGAAAATTGAGATCCTCAAGATTAGCTGTTTCGAAAGCTGATTTGATCACGTCCCGATGCGTTTTGGAACGGCAGACGATGTCACACTCGAACGGCTCAGGAACACTGAGGAACCCAGGCATCATCTTGGTGCTGGGATTGACCCCCGACCCGTCTGCATTAATCTTCTTCTGAATGTTGAAGCCCCAAAGCGTTCGAGAGATGACAATGAACAAGGACTTTTCAGCAAGATGAACTCCAGGGCATGCTCGTCTATTGCGTTACATTAGAATTGATGCTTTGCTCAGAATGAGATCCAACAGTCTTGAACTTACCTCCCAGCGCCGTAAGAGAAATGGTCCCTATCGTAGGGGTTCTGGGCGTTCATGAGCTCTGCAGCAGACAAGCGTTTGTCAAGATAACGAGTGGGGTCGAACTTGTCCGCGTCTGCATAACGGCTTGGGTCATGCTGTATTGCCCTGTGCAGTACTCAGGCGGTAAGCGATGTGATACTTAAACATTGTGAAAGACATGCGGGACTTACCACCAGTTCAACACAACGACAGAGTCCTTGGGGATGAAATGACCATCGTACCAATCATCTTCTGTCGAAGCGTGGTACATACCGAACTTATTGACTGGGCGCCATCGCAGTGTTTCTTTGATCATGGAACGAATGTAGGGGAGATCCTGTTCGTCCTCCCATCGAGGCAGCCTACCCGTGCCCACCACACGATCGAGTTCCTCTTGGCCCTTCTTCATGGCTTCCGGATACAACACCATGGCCAGAATCCAGTTGTTGATGGTCGTTGCTGTTGTCTCAGAACCAGCCTCTACCAACCCACCACAAGTATAAGCGGCTAGCAAGTCGTCGATGCCGTTTTTCTTTGGGTCGTTGAGATAGAAGTCTTTGCAGAAGCAGTCCCTTGCTGTACCCTCGTCTGTCGTCTTTTTCAAGGTGTTCCAGAACTCGAGGTAGATCTTGCTATCGTGGGCAAAGGCCTTTTCTCCCCACGAGCGCCAGTTGCCCAGAAGCCATTGTGGTAGTTTGGCCAAACCCGGGAGCGTCTCTACGGCAAATGCACCTGGTGCAGACATGATTGACAAGTTTTCGAGGACAGAGAAAATCTTTGTAATGATCGGGTCTTCGAAAGAAGGTATACGGTAGCCATAAGTGACCAGCATAATGACCGATGTCGAGTAGCGACGATTGATGGTGTAGAATTGATCGGGACGCTCAAGAAGATCGTTGAGGACAACCTTGGACTCGAAGTCCTGCACCGGCCTGTATTTGTTGGACGTGTTGAGATTGAGAAGAGCGTGGCTGTGCTTTCGTAGGCCTCTCCATTCTGGTCCGTACGCCATGAAGAGCTGGCGCGACTTCCCGCTCGCAACATCCTGAGCGAGAGGAAGATGAGGTCGAGATGAGTAGATGCCCGACTTCTTGTCCATTAGATCTTTGACAGCTTTTGGGGATGAAAGCCAGATATAGTCGGTGGCTCCGATCTTGGTATAGAAGACATCTCCGTATTTTTGATGCCATTCACGTACTTGATGGCGTACAAGTTCCGAGTCGCCTAGGTCGAATAAGTTGCCTATAATGGGCCAGCCACGCGGGCCAGGTGGGAGTTTTCTCCTTCGAGAGTCCTGTCAAATCGGTCTATCGTCAATGCTGGGCAATGGGACGCTGGGAACAATTCATCTTACCGTAATGCTGTTCGGGATGAGATACAGATAGGCGCCAATGAGGACTAATATCAAGGCTAAGACTAAGCGAAGCACAGAGCCATTGATTTGTCGTAATAGCTGCGGTGCCTGGACGCTTGCCAGATGGATGAGACCTTCTGCTTGGAGGAGTTTCATTGTGGTATAAGGTTGTGTGATGCAGCTGAAAGGTAACCTTGTTGATCTGATAAATTGAGTTGTCTCCAACCTGGGTTTTAGGTCATTATTGTTGAGACTTTTATGGGACTTTAAGAGGACTGGGTCTCTTTATGGTTGGCTGTCGGGTTATAATGGAACAAGAAATACAGGCTCGAAAAGGTTCAGGATTCTTGACCACTGCCCAGGAAGATGCAAGGCAGAAGGGTGAAGACACAGCTGTATCTATCCGTACTATGGCACTATGCTACTAGAAACCCCACCATACTGAGACGAACTCAAGTTTCCTAATATTCCTCCTACTCCGCACTCCCAGGAGGGTGAGCAGCAAGGCTCATGTGGGGTAGTTTTGTGCATCGTGGGGTTTGCCATCTGAGCTAGACTACAAGTAAGTGGAATCAACCATCACAACTGATTGACACTCTAAACCGAAAGCAAACCACTGTACCCAAAATGGCTACCAAAGATTTCCAAAACATTTTCCATTGGGCGTCGACCCAGCAGAACGGGACTATCCCTTCTTTTGCAACCCGCCCCAACGACCCATATCAGTACCAGCCTGGCTTCAATAACAACTTTGAGTCAGAAGCTATACCCGGCACTATTCCAAAGGGACAAAACAGTCCTCGAGCTATCCGCTTCGGCCTTTATGCCGAGCAGATTACTGCATCTGCTTTTGTTGCGCCTCGGCACGTTAACAAGAAGGCTTGGCTTTATCGCGCCAGGCCAGCGGTAGCTCATCAAGGATTTGTGAGTCTTCACTTCTCGATCATCTAAGCTGCTGTATCATCAATCTAACCAAACTCGTCCTCTAGGCCGACTTGCCTGACAACAAAGACACCGAGGCTACCTTTCTGCCAATCAACCCTCGAGTCCATGTTTCCCCTACTCAACTGGCCTGGAAGCCCTTTGAGATCCCCACGGGCCAAGACGTTGACTTTGTCGACGGACTTAAGACCATTGCGGGCTCAGGCGACCCGACGTTGAGGGAAGGTCTGGCTACCCATGTCTTCTTGTGTAACAAGAGTATGAGTAAACGGGCTTTTGTGAACTCGGATGGCGACTTTCTAATCGTACCACAGCAAGGCGCCTTGGATATACAGACAGAGTTTGGATTCTTGTATGTCCAGCCAGGAGAGATCTGTATTATCCAGCGTGGTCAGCGGTTCAAAGTTGGTGTTGAAGGACCCACGCGAGGTTACATCCTCGAAATTTGGGGTTCCAATTTCGAACTCCCAGAGTTGGGCCCCTTGGGCTCCAATGGTCTTGCCAATGCTCGGGATTTCCTCCACCCAGTTGCTGCTTATGAGGTCACCGATAACGACCCCTGGACTGTCGTATATAAACTTGGAGGCAAGTTCTTCCACAGCAGTCAGAACCACTGCCCTTTTGATGTGATCGCTTGGCATGGAAATTACGTTCCATATAAGTATGATCTCACCAAATTCGTCAATGTTGGTTCGATTTCAGTTGATCACATCGACCCATCAATCTTCTGTGTCTTGACAGCCAAGTCGCGAGACCCTGCAGCGCCATTGGCCGACTTTCTCATCTTCTCACCGCGATGGGACGTTGCCTCTCACACATACCGACCGCCATATTACCACCGTAACTGTGCCTCGGAGCTAATGGGGCTCATCTACGGCGAGTACGGTGGCCGATCGGATGAGTTTCAGCCAGGTAGCGTCTCATTCGAGTGTGGCTTTGTTCCACATGGCGTTGCATACGAGGAATTTGCAGCTGCTTCCAAGGCAGACCCACCTGTCATGCGAATCTCTGAAGGCTCTGTTGCATTCATGTTTGAGAGCAGTCGGGCCTTTACTATCACAGACTATGCTTGGAATAGTGACAAGCGCCATGAGCATGATCCCAAGATGTGGGACAACCTGGTGGACAACTTCTCCAAGCACAAAGCGGAAGTGGATGAGATTCTGGCTCGGAAGGCTTAAGGGTTTGGTCTGAGAGACTCGGCAAGCTGGCGTAGATTAGGCCACCAATGGAGTTCTGCGGATCATGATGACTAGGAATTACCATGCTCATGAGCATTTCGATAAAAAATAAATTGCAAGATTGTTACCTTTATAGATCAAACAGAGATTGATGTGCATTCTTTCTTCTCGCATTCTAGCTAGCCCACGAAGTCATTTACATGTAATAGAAAAGAATTGAAGTCCATGCCTTGGATCTTTGGACTCATGCTGACTATGAACGATCGTTTTATTGGGAAGATTACGCACCATGCCTGCCAGCGATAGCATATAATGTCCTTTGTCCTCAGCTATCTGTATTTGAAACCATATTGAAAAGAACAGCATGGCCTTGGGTAAGGTTAGTAATACTGAAGATGCTGCTTCAAGGGTGTGTGTCTCATCTGGTTGAGTCTCTGCTATCCATCTGCATCTGCTAGCGATTACCCCATGTGGGGTTCCTAAATTTACTAGAAATCATCGTGACACAGCATGTGGTCTAGAACTGCAGTTGGCGTGGGGCCTATACTGCGAGGGGAAGACTGCGGGGGACAAATACCGACCGTGGTAGTTCGCCCAAGCCTATGAATCGGATTAATTCGATCTCATAAATAACCCTGTTCTTGGTCAAGTCGGGCCAGTTATGACCGACATCGTTCACTTCATGATCCGACTAAACTCGACCTGAAGAAAACACAACTCCACCATGACGGCCTCTTCATTCAAAGTAAGTCTCAACACGAGCTCTTTTGAAGTTGACGAAGGAGTACTAATCTACCTAGATCATCGTTGTTGGCGCAGGACCAGCGGGACTGCTCCTCGGGCTGCTACTTGCCAAGAAAAACATCCCAGTCACCATCGTGGAACAGTCTTCCAAGCTGGACGAGAACCCGCGAGCTACACACTACGGACCACCGGCCATCAAGATCCTCAATGGCGCAGGTATTGGTGATGATCTCCGCTCCAAAGGACTTCTTGTCGATACCGTTGCCTGGCGGCGAATCGACGGGTCATACATCGCTGGCCTAAACCATGAAACAGAAAAAGACAGCCCTGATCGAATGGTTGCGCTGCCACTTAATCAGGTCTCTCAACTACTAAAAGACTATGCCGAAAATCTCCCATCTCTGAGTTATCTATTTAATCATAAGGTGACGAGTATTGGCCAAGACGATTCCAAGGCTTGGATCGATGCATTGGATGTGAGCACAGACACGCAAGTTCATTTGGAGGCAGACTACATTGTAGGATGTGATGGTGCTAATAGCATCATTCGGCGATCTCTATTCGGGGATCTGGAGTTCCCAGGAAGGACCTGGGACGAGCAGATTGTTGCTACAAATGTAAGTCTTGCTGACCTTTATGATTCAGGTTTGTATACTGTTTCTGTGCTGCATACTAACCGTCCATATAAGGTGTACTATGACTTTGAGAAGTTCGGCTACTGCGATTCCAACTTCATCATCGACCCGACAAACTGGTATATGGCGGCCAAGATCACAAAGGACGGACTATGGCGTGTCACATATGGAGAAAAATCTGGTCTGACTCGAGACGAGTTGATCGCTCGACAACCAAAGAAGTTCGAAGACATGCTTCCAGGCAACCCAAAGCAAGATCAGTACAAACTGGCTAGCATCAGTCCTTACAGAGTCCACCAGCGCTTGGCTTCGAAACTGCGAGTTGGGCGCTTCCTGCTCGCGGCGGATGCGGCGCATTTGTGCAACCCCTTGTAAGTAGATATGCATCGACGCTCAGAAAACAGTCTGACTAATTCTGCAAAAGTGGGGGATTGGGGCTTACAGGAGGCGTTGTAGACGTCCAGGGCCTGTACGAATGTCTCCTGGGTATCTACCTCGGCAAAGCGGACCCAAGCATTTTGGATACATACAGTGACGTCCGACGACAAAAATACCAGGAGATTGTTGACCCGATCTCATCCTCAAATCTCCGCCGTATGTTTACTGGAGACCCAGCCACGGTCCTTGAGACAGACGAATTCTTGCAGATGTGCAAGAAGGCAGAGACTGACTCTGAACTTGCGTCGCGGATGCTCCAGGTGAGTTTTACCCGGAAATGCGGAAAACATTCGACGTTAGAGGCTGACTTTGAGAAGAGTGCGCACTTGTTGAGCTACGACTTTACACAACATTATCACTCTTGATTACTCCTATACAAGGTAGATGTTCGCTGCAGAGAACGGGTGAGGGATTTAGACGGAGCTTAGGATTGTGCATACTGCATAGTCAGTCATTGTGGCCTTTAGGATTATGTAGCTTAAAGACAGTATTATCAATAAATATTGTGCTTTTTATTTTGAAAGATGTTGTACAGTGTTTCTTGCTTGTATTAGTTAGGTTTAATTGGTGATTCTCGTATTAATAGTCACACGTATCATATCGAGACGCCAATCACACTGAAAAGACCCCGGTGTCGATTAGACCGATCATTCATTGACTACTAGTGAAACCTTTATTTCTAGCATGTAATAGAGGGTTACATTACTTTCCGCCCTGTTTTTCTTGTTGCACCGCTAGGATAACCTTTTCGGCAATCTTGAATCCTTCAATACCCGCCGGCATACCACAATAGATGGCGGCTTGAAGTAACGTCTCTCTTATCTCGATCTCGGTGGCACCATTGTTCAGAGCGCCTCGGACGTGTGCAGTCAGCTCCGGCCCCCGGTTCAGTGCACATAGCATTGCGATATTGAGCAAGGAGCGTTGCTTTCTTTCTAGTCCTGGTCGGGCCCATACAGATCCCCAGCAGGCCTCGGTGACGAGCTCTTGCATTGGTCGTGCGAATTCGGAGGAGCCACCAGCAAGAGCCGCATCAACATAAGCAGGACCTGCAACTTCGTAGCGGATCTTTAAACCCTGGTCGAAAAGAGTCTTGTGAGCAGCTTGCTCTTCATGGGTAGGTGGTGAAGTATTGGCCATTGCCGCAAACAGGAAATGTAGTATGGAATTGGAGGAAAACTGGTAGGGTGGCAAGTACGAGGAGACTATTGAGCCGATGCTTAGGGGCTCCAAGGGATGGTGTCAATGAGATGAGATGAGATGAACGGGTGATGTAAGTTCCGACAGGCAGATGATTGTAAAATGCCACTTGACAAATACCTGCAGTGACCTAGCCAATACTGAAGCTACGAAAGATACCCCACAAAGGGGCGAGATACATTCTTTTACCCCATCCCCAATACCCCACGTTTTCAGAAGTGCGCCCACATGCTACAGTGAAAGACAAATCTTGCCAAGAATGTGGGGTGAGAATAAAGAAATGTTATGGACTGTTCGTTTAGTCCATGTGGAGTTGGGCATGAGACGTTCATCGAGATTGGGAGAAATTCAAGAATAGCAGAGAGACAAAATATGCTATCGGCGTTGAATGTGGCGAAGGATGGAATATGTCAAAATGAGTCAAAACATTTTAGGGAAAAGCTATTTACGGTCTTGAGGCTTCAGCTTATTGTCCCAATCCTCATTCCCTCCAATGAATCTGAATAGAACTCGAGAATCCAAATCCCTACAATTTGGATCTTCACTGGCATTCCTGTACGCTTCAAGCCCAGCATTACCAAGCAGAAGCTTCGCGTCAACTTGTTGAGCTGCCGAAACAGCCAGACCGAAGTCTTTGGCCATAAGCTGTACCTTAAACCCGCCCTTGTATCCTTTACTTGCTGGGGCATCGGGGCAGACTCCTGGCACTGGATTCCATTTGTCGCAGATAGTACTCTGTGCTGTGCTGCTTGCAAACACACGCGCAAGTAGCCGAGGGTCCATGCCGGAACGGATTCCGATGTTCATTGCCTCCGAAGTGGCGAGAGCAATGAGGCCTGAACAGTAGTTGTTGCAGAGCTTAGCAGTGAGGCCCATTCCTAATCCACCACAGGCGACAATGTTCTTGCCCATGAAACTTAGTAGGCCATGCACAAGCGAATATCGGGTATCGGAGCCATCGTCGGAACAACCGAGCATGATCGTAAGAGAACCAGATTCTGCACCAAGAGTGCCACCAGACACGGGAGCGTCGTAGAATGAGACGTTTGGGTGTAGATTCTTGACGTCGGCCGCCACGTGAAGACACGTCTCTGTATCGATCGTGGAGCAATCAACCAGTACACGAGCTTCCAAACTGGAGCCTAGGATACCGGACTGGGGGTCCAGATAAACAGTTCTAACATGGGAGCCTTCTGGCAACATGGTGAAAACTATGTGCTATAGTATTGCGTGAGTCTCTGTCTGATCTGAGGCACCAGTTGAGGTTGTGACTTACTGCCTTATGCGCAACTTCCTTCGCAGAAGTGCATATCTTAACAGAACCTCCATGTTTATCCGCCAGAAACTTTGTGCTTTTCTCAGAAATATCGTAGATGAAAAGGATTGAACCTTGAGGAGCTTTGGAGATGAGGTTCGAAGCCATAGGCAGGCCCATGGCACCGAGGCCAATAAAGCCCAGTTTAAGCGCCTGATCCATTATCTTGGAGTGAGATTGAGGTAGTGTATAGACAGAAATTGGTGAGTCTGATAGGAATGACGAATATTCGGAGCGCTTGAGGAGTGAAGAACTATTATATCAGCAACCACAGTCAGACCTGCTGGCGGGCCTGTGGGGTACAGGTTGAACGAGGTACCACTGATTATCTTTGACATTCCCTTTTCGCCGTTTACTACGAACATTCAGCGGCGAGAAAAAATTGACAACAATGGCACTGCAACTGGAAATGAATGGAGCTTCAAAAAATATGAGAGTGTTTGTAATTATAATGATCCAGGTAAGAATGAGTCGGGATGTGATTCGGCCCACTCCACATCGTGCGCGAAGACGATATCAAGGGTAATACCACACTCCTCAGACGCTCGCTTCAACAAGGCGAATGCCTCCAAAGCCTCCGTTGCTTTTTTCTTATCCATGTGTATACAGCATGATCTCCCCTCCACATCAGTCCACTCAGCAATCGACTGCTCTCCAGTCAACAAGCGCTTGTCGTGACAGGCATCTCCAATAAGCAATGCCCACTTGCGATGCCCCGTTCGAGAAAGTAATGCTATATGACCGGTCAAGTGCCCCGGAGAGTCGACAGCGTAAAGGAAGCCGCCGTTACTCAAGCCAAGCATCTTGAGCCCGCCTACCAAGTCCCAACCGCTGGGGTCTGACAACTCGACAGCCTCGAGGCCTTGAAACAAGTTTTGTTGAAAGTTGGAATGGGACATATGGCCATTCAAACCTGTCTCTAGTAAGGCGAGAGATCCAGCACCGACCCGAAACTTGGCTTGAGGGAAATCAGCAGGAGTGCCAATGTGATCCCAGTGGACGTGGCTGAGGATCACCTCATCAATATCACTAGCTTCCAGACCACCATCAACTAAACTCTGCAGAACATCAGGTCTCGTGTCCATAGGAAGGCGAGTTTTAAGATGATTCTGAATTTCTGGGGTGTATTTGCTTGTGTCGCGTCGAAGGCCTAAGTCGAAGAGAGTGCGTTTATGTCGTCCGCGAGTATCGAGATCTTCAGAAATCAGAAAAGATAAAGAGGGGACACGTGTGAACTCGTCATATCCAGCGCCAGAGACGAATAATCTCTTAGGAAGAGTGAAAGTGCCTCCTCGAAGAGCCGAGACCCTCACCTGACCCTGAGCCTTTGCTTCTAGGTTTAGGAGAGCAGCTGTGGCTGTGGCAAGGGAGGTGTCAGCCATTTTGAATTATGGTTGAAAGAAAAAAAGGGCTGAATTTGATTACGCGACCATCGATATCTTCAAAACGATGCTTGAGCTATTCTATATAAGTGCCACATGTGGGGACCTGAATACCTCCACATCAACCCATCCTGATTGTGCACCATTCCCATGCCAGCTCCTATCTACGTAGCCTTGCATGAGCAGGATTTGAAGCGCAACTATGCCCAAACATCTTCCTAAAAATCTAGTTAGCACGCAAATCTTTGCTATCCAATAGCAATAACAACAACAACACCTACCTGATACCGGTTCTCGACTCTCATCTTCTTTAGCACAGCTTCCGCCTCAGTAAGCCCCATACCACTTCCTTCGGCGATAATATTGGCCAAGGCGTGGCTTACATCCTTGGCCATTCGTGCAGCATCACCGCAAACATATACGTGCGCTTGTTGCTCCAGAAGTTCATAAACCTCAGTGGCAGCTTGCTTAAGTCTGTGCTGTACATATACTTTTTCGGCTGCTTCTCTCGAGAAGGCAGTGACGAGTTTGAATTTGTCACCAAGTTCCGACTTATAGTCCTAATAATAGCGTGTAAGTATTACTTCTCGAGAAATCAAAGCTTAAGTTTGATCGAATTGGCTTGACTTACCTTCCATTCTTGTTGATACAAAAAGTCTTCGTCGTGTCGCCTGCATCCAAAGAACAACAGCATCTGACCAATTGCTCCCCCACTTCTCGCCATCTTAGCACGCTCCTGTACGAATCCTCTAAATGGAGCCACTCCAGTTCCGGGCCCTACCATGATGATTGGCCTCGACGGATCTTGAGGTAGTTTGAAGCTGGAGTGGCGTAGATGGATCGGAACATGACCTCCAGCATACCTTTCCCGAGGTCCTTGTAAGTCGTAAGAAAACCCCGATGCTCGAGGTTCGCTAGCACGGGCGCAATGCAATTCTAGCAGAAAGTTGGAAGCGACCCCGCAAAACGGATCTTGGATCTCCCGCGACGGTATCGCCTCAGATTTAACAGCCACTGTGATGGACACAGTTGTAGGTTGTAAGAGTGGAGAGGATGAGATAGAATAGAACCGATGTTGCAATTTTGGAAGGCTTTCGATCAATAAAGATAACGGGACTTTTGACCATATGACGCCGCATCCTATAGTTTGGAGGAGCCGAGCAAGATTCAAGAAGTGTGTTTCTGAATGGAAACGATCCTTGTCATTGCTGAGAGTGGCAATCCTCTCTTTGATGGACTCGTTGGGAGCGAAGGGAATAAGATCAGCGAGTAGCTGACGTGAAATAGGACCGCAGATCTCCAGGTAGTAGCGCATGATGGCATCGTACGTTGTTGGTGTTGGAAACAGGACCTTTGCCACATGATCCATGCTTTGGATGCTGACCACTTGATGTCTCTTTTCATATAGACCCAACACTTGCAAGAGACGATCAACCTCTTGGTTCGGGTTCGAAGGCCAAACAGCAAGATGATCTCCTGTCTCATATACGAGGCCAGAACCGCTTATATCGATGTCAAGATGGATACAACTGCGTGTCCTTTCCCTCACGGATAGAAGTTGTCGAGATGTAGAAACAGGGGCGATGTAAGGATTGTGGCTGTCGAATGGCCCATGAATGGCTCTGAGGCCACTGGACAAGTGAGCTTCGTTCGGTTCCCCCGTATATACTTCCGAGGATCCTCGTGTCAAAGTCTCGTGTTCGACAATGCTGTAGCTCGGTTCATAGGAGTGCTGAACTTCGGTCAGGCTCATTTTGGAAGCCACAGCTGTCCACATATCCTCTTTCCAGACAAGGAAATCTTCTTCCGTTGTGCCTGAGCCATCATCACCCTCGCCAACGTTTCCAAGTCTCGAAGCGCCTAGAGCATCAAAGGCCGCGACTACTCTCCTCACTACCGCATTATAGTGCTCGTAAGTCTTGTTGCCTAATCCAAAGGCGGTATACTGGAGTTGAGCGAGTGAGGTACCTTCACTGAAAGAAGGCTCGCCATTTGTAATGAAGTTGTAAAAATCGGCAGCGTTATCCGTCGGTTCACCTTCTCCGTAAGAAGCGAGAATGAAGAAGGCAATCATGTCGTTGGGTAGCTGATCCAAATTCTCGTAGTCATAATCCTCCAGATTAGCCACCATCGTTTCCAACCCAAAGCGAGCCTTGCCCTCTTTGGCCAGACGGTTGGCGTAAGCTTCAGCTGTACCAGTTTGAGAACCGAAAAAAACGATACAGTTTTTCTGCTCCTTATTCATGACCTTAACAAAATCTCTCGAATCGTCTGTCCCTTTTTTGGTATCGTGCTTGACAGTTTCAGCTTTCGAGCTGCTTAGTTTGCTCCATGGTTTACTTCGAGCGAGATAAGCCAGAACCAGGAAAATAGCAAATAGGTCCCAGCTTCCAAGGGTGTTGAACATCTGAATGCTTTCCATTGGAACGAGTTATGCCGCCGAATAGGGCTGTCTGTTTATATGACTCTTTCGATTCTTGGTGTTCAAGATAAACCAATAAGTGCAGACCATAAACAGCAAAGATGGATAGGAATAGTCGCAACAAACACTATTAGATGTTATCCTAAAGTTGTACAACCTTTATGTTGGGAAGCACAAACATCTGTGAAGACCTTCCGTCAACTTCGCCCCTACCCCAAGGTTAGCTTCCCCGTTCCCCACACTTGCAGACTACTACAGCGTCCCCATGTCAAGCTCCCCACATCATAAATTCCACTATCTAGTCAACCCCCATATGAAGTTGCAGTTCACTGTATCACCGTTGTTAGTCACATGGAGGCCAACCCGGCTTTTACGCTGGTTCCCTGGGTCCGCTATCAAGTCGGCAATCGACATTTATTGACAAACTTCTACCAAGACATTACCGTAGCAAATAGTAGCCCGGTGAGGGGAAAGCGATTCAATTCACACACGGTCTCGTAGCTCACAGTCTATTCATAGTCAGGAGTGATAGTAGTTCGTAATTCATTGTGTGGAGTCGCAGCCATCTCCTTCTGCTAAGGCATTCGTACTGTCAAGTACATATAATTGGTACTGGGCTCCTACGATATGCCCCAAGGCGCATGTCTGGGTACCTAAACTGTGGCTGTGTCCCTTTCCTAACTCATCACAAGTAATCTTACACGCGATTAGAACCTGCTCCAGCTACAGAAGACCGCCGGTTCTCTTTACCTATCGTCTCATAGGCCTTGGCTAATAGCTCAAGAGCTGCACCCATCCGCGGAGTAATACCCCATATCCATACCTAGATGCCGCTTATCGTCAGCTTTCATATTTCTGAGACAAGGAATCATATGTGTGCAATAAAAAGCCTGTGCAATACTCACATCTTGTAGGAACCAGCCCCAAGTTCTGGCAGCTCCAGCTGCCAAGGAAAAACTATCGCCAAGATCACATTCAGCTTCGTCCAGGACTTCTCTGACAAGGGTGAGTAGCTTTTGTTCCTCGGGATTCGGTTGAACACCACTCAGCCTTGCAATCTCGACGGAGTGAATCCATTTTGTTACCAACAAAGCGCTTTCCCATCCGGCGATAGCATGTTCTACACTCCATCGAAATGCAGCCGTTTTGCGAACCAACATTGTGCCAAGTTTCACAGGTATTCTCAATCCCTCAAAGCACTTGGTCACCGCATTCAGCATCTGCGGACAGCGGTCGATCTCTTGGGCGACGAATGAGGTTATAGCTTCGTCCATCTCAGCAGCGTCCGTACTTATCAAGCTGATTCGGGTGGCAGGGCCGATGTTCTTGAATAACCTGATGTAAGCGATTCGCAAGACTGCCTGGCAGTTGAAGACCAGAGATGTCTCCTCGGTTTCTTCCGAGTCTAGCCCTCCAGTCTCGTTTCTAGTGCTCTTTAGGAAAGCATCGCATCTAGCCAGGGTAGCCATTGAGCTGTCCATCAGGGAGGATCCCAAAAAGTCTGAGCCAGTGATTGATAGCATGGCGTGGGATACCTGGAGCCTTTGCCACATTTGGACTACAACTCCATGCATAAGAATAAGGGCTGAAAATGCCGATACCTGGTAAGGTGCCGTGTCGCTGTGATATCTCCCCTCAAGCATGAGATCTACTAACACTTCCTTCATGGTTCGGCGGTGTTGGTCTGAGTACTTGCTAAGGCTGACCGCCCGGGCTTGTCGCCATTCATTCGCTGACGTCGCGTCCCACAAGGCCTCGTCGTGAAATGCCTCAAATTCCAAGTCTTGGGTCGCGTTAAATCCGGGATTCACGTCGAATAGTACCATCGTGAGGGTACTTGTCAGGAAAAGGCCTCCGAGCAAGCGCTTCCATGACTCCCGCTCTATCCACTGCTGCCAAGTGATGCGGCTCGAATCTGTGTTGGACCCTCCCAGAGCCATTCTCGTTTTGTTGTAGAGCTGTTTTTCAGAAATTGTTAATAGGTGACTTGGTTGAAGGCGAAAGCTGTCCGAACGCGACTTACCAGAGTAAAGAAGCCATTGTTATGCATAGTCCCTGAAATGAGGTCTTTGTCGCCACTCATAATGGCGTAGAAACTGAGAAGCATTTTTGTTTGCGCGTACCAGAGACAATAATCCTTGACTACGGTAACGTCGCTATCTTGTGGCGGGCGAGGTACCTGGAATACTTGATTAGAAACCCGACTCAGGTGA
This sequence comes from Fusarium sp. MBC 119, assembly GCA_030411635.1. Classification (NCBI taxonomy): domain Eukaryota; kingdom Fungi; phylum Ascomycota; class Sordariomycetes; order Hypocreales; family Nectriaceae; genus Fusarium; species Fusarium sp. MBC 119. The sequence continues at coordinate 66,954 of JAPERM010000439.1, read as the reverse complement.
CTCGGAATACTGGTTTGTGTAAGAGCTGTCGACCTACAATGTCGAGCGAGGACGTGGCGACCTCGTATAATCGCTTCGCGCGACGGCGATCTAGGCGATAAAGAGCTCCGATACTACACATGGCGAGGATCAAAGGGCTGGGGGTGGCTCTAGGAGAAAATGATTGTAGATGGACGATGGGGAGATGCCCGTGGAAGTTAGTGATGTAGCTAGACAGAAAGCCTTGGCAGACTTTAGCGGGAGGAATCTCGGCATTGGCATTGGATGTCATCAGTCGGCTGAGTAAATCGTTCCGGATTGACTCATAAGCGAAGTCGTCCAGTGGTGTAGGAGTATATGTTTGCCGTTTCTCTTGCAGTGAAGGGAGGCCATTACTACTGCTGGAGGATTTGGGTGTGTCTTGCTCATCTGTTGATTGGCGTGGTGCTCCAAAATGAGGCAAAGATTGAGGCATGTGATTGTCTAACATAGAGTAAATCCCACTCGCCTCAACTGGTAATTGCTGCAGTCTAAAGTCACCCATTAGATTAGAGGAAGCCTGATTATTGCTGTTCTGGACGGGCTGGTCAGGTATAGGTAAGAATGCGAATGCGGAGTGATCGATGTCGAATGACGGCATCGGCGAGAAAAAAAACTGCGTAGGGTCATGTTCCATCGAAGCGGAGGATTGTAATGGACCATGATGTGATGCTTCAGATATTGGTACATCATCCAGGGCCATGACGATATCGGTATCCATCATCTCAGTGAGGGGGTGTTCTCCGGCGTGAGCATCGAACTCGACATGATCGTATGAATGCGTTTCCGCGACAGAGGCGCGACTTGTTGAAGGGCGGGGATTTGAGTGATTGGTAGCGACTGAAGATTGCACGTGCGACGTGGCCATGTTCATGGAAAAGGCCGGGTTATGAGATGACGTATGAACGGGTTCGGCGAAAGATGCGCGACGATCATGGGAGACTGTCAAATTGGACGAGGAGGAGGAAGACGGCGAAAGCGAACAGGCGACCTCATTCCCAGGCGACAGAGGCTCTTGAATGCTGGCGTGCGCGTCGTTTCCGTTCTGATCTTCGAGTTCAGGCTCATCATCAGGCGGCGTCCCTATAGTTCGAGGTCGCGCGATTGAGCTATAGGCTACGTTTACTTCATCGGCGACGGACTCGTGCCCTTGATCTTGCTGTAGGCGTTGGAGGTGCGCCTCAGCATGAAGGGTCTTTTCGTGCCTTGTGACGAGATCTCTAGATAATTGAAGATCGGTTAGCCAGAATTGATTTGGGAAGGGAGGAATCTGTACTTTCGAGAGTAGGATTTGCTGCAATAGCGACAGACAAAAGGCTTCTCTTGGGTATGCGTGCGCTCATGGCGAATGCAGTGCTCGCTGCGCTTGAAAGCCTTTGCACAGAATGCGCACTTGTACTGACGACGGGGACGACCCCTACGTGGACCACCTGCTGCAACCGTCACGCTGCTTTCAACAACCGAAGACATAAAGGCGTGTTCATCAGGCTTCAATTGACGAGGCCATAAGAGGAGAAAGAGAAATTAGAGGACGATGGCACAGTAGAATGCCGGGGGTTCAAGAGAAACGCGGGGAAAGCTATGCTAGGCTAGAACAGGTCTCGCTTCACTTTAGAGTCTCATGATTGATGAATCAGTCTTGAATAAGCAGTTTTGGGACAAGCGTAAGGTGGGGATGATGGGTCCAGACGCTCGAAGACACAGACTAATAAGGAATAAAATAACAGTGACAAAGGGTCTATCTCCATTGGTTATGACATGCCAGCTGATCTACGTACAGTAACAGGGGCTAGGTGCTAGGGCCCGGGCTACCGGGGGACCAAGGGGCCGAACGGGAGCAAGCAACTCTCCGACAGCAGATGCTGATCTCTATAGATCATCCTTAACTATCCACAACTACTCCCTTACTATCCACTTTTACGTCACCCAGCATAAACCCATCTTTTTCGGCCTTTGTCCACTCCTCACGCAAAACCCGGGCTCGCGTCTCGTTTCGCGGCACAAACCGAGCCTTGAACGGCTTGGGCAGAGTATTGATGCCGGCCTCATAAGCATCGTCAGACAGATCCACCGGTAGAACCTCTCCATTACCCCCACGGCCAGGCTCAATGCGAAATGCCCACAGAATCTTGGCCAGGGTGATGAAAAGACTGTTCTCAGCGAGATGCATACCGGGACAGATACGACGACCAGCACCAAAGTCGAAGTGATCGCGGCCATTGGCGTCACGAGACGCGGCGTACACGCCCGCTTTGTGAGGATAGTCTAGGTAACGAGATGGGTCGAATGTCTCGCCTCCATCCTTCCAGCGCCTCGGGTCAAAGTGCATCACGTACTGGCTCATACAGACGACGGTGTTCTTTGGGATGTGGTAGCCCTTGTACTCAATATCGGCTGTGGTATAATGCGGAGTCCCGATTGTCGTAACTGGCCTTATTCGCAGGATTTCTTTGCCAAGAGCACGAATATAGGGCAGCTCGTCTTCATCTTCGAATGTGGGTGATCTTTCGTCGCCGACAACCTTGCTTATCTCTTCGTTCGCTCGTTCTTGGACTTCGGGGTGTGCCGACAAGTATAGGATGGCACTGTTGAGAGCTGAAGACGTCGTTTCAGAACCAGCCTCAATCATAGCTGAAAACAAATGTTAGAAACCATTGCGTGCCCTGCCAGTGTAGACATGATAACGGTACTCACAGCCTGCAGCGAAAGCAGCCTCGACTTCCGAAATGCCCTGCTTCTCAATGTTTGACTCTGCAAGCTGCTTAACAAAGCACTCAGGAGCCCGATCTTCTTTTAGCAGTGTTCGCAGCTTATTCCAGTAGCGCATCCATGTCGTCTTCTGCCTTTCGAATGCTGCTTCTGCCTTGGGACGCCACCACTGCAGGGCTTTGGGTAGTTTGTCTAGTGGTGGGAATGTGTCGGCGATATAGGCACCTGGTTGAGCAGCCTGCGAAAAGTCATTGAGGACTTGATAAACCTCTCGGATATCATCGCAATCCTGTTTCATGGCTGGTTAGCGTAACTGAACCCATATCGTAATACCATCACGACGTACCCAAGATGGCACTCGGAGACCGTATGTGCTGAGCAATACAACTGATGTCGTGTATCGTCGGACGTGCATATAAAAACCCTCTTGACTTTCGTTATCGGTGGCAATATCGTATATCAGCTGCTTTGCCTCAAACTCCTGGCCGGGCTTATATGTGCCTGAAGCTTTAGGCGTGAGCGACTTGTGGACGATGGCCCTCATCTTGCGCCACCTCTCACCGTACGACAGCAGCAAGAGTCTGTTGTCGCCGGATAGGATGCCAGAGACTACCGGTTGCGGCATCCTGCCGGAGGTGACAGCGGACTGCTTGTCAAAGATCTCGCGAACATCTGTGGGGTTATTCACGAACACCCAGTTTTCCCATCCAAGCTTGATGGTAAAAACATCACCGAACTGTTTAGCCCAGCGTTGCAGTTGGCGATGAGGATTAGGACCAAGCTGATGCGCATTCCCCAATATCGGTGCCTGTCTTGGGCCTGGGATGTTGGTGATGCCTCGCCGGCGATGGCGGAAGATGGTGATGGCAATCCATGCCCCAAAGAGAAATATAAGACCACTATAGCTAGCCAGTACCATTATGTATACACAATCAAATATGAGCTCCATGGAAGAATGGCTTCATCCGTCTCTATTATCTATATCAGCATCGTGTTGTTCATGGGGTACTATACGTGCATTATTTACCCCACATTCGCTTTAGCATTCCCCACACATCCCAACATTGTCGACAGGTCGATCGATCGGCCGAGAGGCACCAGAAGTACTGGAGCTCCGCTTTTGACTATTTGACTACAGACGGTTTTCTTGAGTCTTGACTCTTGGTTGAACATCACCCCTCAGGGGTCATGGACCATACCATAAAACTTTGGTATCCTAATTATTCGTGGCCGGATAGATGACATAACATTGTCACTAATATCAATTACTCCATTGTGGTCTGCTAGTTGTGTTAGTTGCATGCACAAATAATTCAGTGTCTTAGTGCCGCCAGGCAATCAGTGCGTACTATGGATGAAATAACAGAGGCAAGAAGTCTGCGGCAGATAGATGCTCACTCAACTCGGCCTATCCCTCATCTTGGGTGGCGAACCTTGTAGTCTCTTACATCTTACGAAAGCGGATTTATATCATTGTCTGGGCTTTTAAAAGGGAACTAGAATATCATTTAAAGTTGATCTGATATTCAATCACGGCTGCTGGCCAGCCCTGATTCTTTCTTGGCAACTAGCATCGAACAGTGGATGCAAAAGTGACATCAATACCTTATCCGATCCATCCTTGATAAACTCTGCGTCATGGGCCATAGCAATATGCATACCATAGTCACTGACGGCTTCCCTTAGCCTGCTAATGGTGGCCTGTGCAGCCTCCAGGTCTTCGTGGAGGCAGACCCGCAACCCTTCGGGTTCTTTTACGGTCGCTATCTCCCGACTTCCAGAGAATATGCTCCTGGATAGAGTTTCGGTTAAGTCTTCTGGTCGAGATATGGATGTAGGATCACTTACTTGGAGTGACAGCAGTCGCTGGCTAGGAGAACATACTCTCCAGACTTCAACCTGACGCAGGCAGCCAGGTTTCCCGCCATATGTCCTGGTGCTCGTATAATCAAGAAACTACCATCGCCTAGAAAATCCATCACGGTTTCAAACGGTCCCCACGACTTCCAAGGCCCGTTCAGCTCTGAGAAAGGATCCGTAACCACGTCTACATCGCCGAAGAAACGGGAATCCCATTGGACCATTGGTTGAATCTCGCCATCTTGAACATGGCCAGGCGAGCAATGAAATGACGTTCCTGGTCCAAAAAATACCTTTGCGTTTGGAAACTCGCCTTTCAACGGCCGGCAATGATCCCAATGCGCATGGCTGTTGAATTTTTCATTGTTAGCAATAGGTCTCTCTAGACTCAACTCATCAATGGAACATGATGTATAGCATCGTCAAAGTAAGGAGAAAGTAGATACCTGAAAATGACAACGTCAATCGCCTGTGATTCAACCCCAATATCTTCTAACTGAGTCACAAGGGAACGACGTGGCCCGACTGGGTTGCAGCTAGGCCAATGATAATTCAAGATGAACGGAGTATACAAGCTACGATCCTGCCCAAGGTGATTAGAAATATCCCAGGCGAGTGTTCTGATGACTGACATTACTGATTCCCAAATCCCACAAAATTCTCCTGCCTGTAGATTTATGGTGGATGTAAAAGCACCAGTCGTAAAGATAGTAAGGGTTATCATGCCCATCGGCATGAATCCGCCAATCGTCAGTCGTGGTGAAGCCGCCCCCATCAAGCAACACGACATGAACCGATTCGGTAGATAGCGGGAGCTCTTTGACTTGTGGCATGACGGACTAGGTATTTTGTAAACGTGAAACACTCTGCACGTATTCTGAGGCTCGGGCCATTATATATTGCCCCACGTTATGCGTTACCTACCCCACGCTTCAGTGTACTCCATAACCCATGACTCAGAAGCTACTTGCCTCGTCGACACAATATACCTTGTCAACAAGTAGACGGGTTTCACTAGATGAGAGGAAGGAAAGAGAAACAAGTACGTAGAAGGACTCTAAGCGTGACAAGATTCCAAGCATTACTATTATAGTTTCCTAAGAATTTCCTTTCAACATATAATTTCTCGCGACCTCATCAACGAATTTCTGGTTGATCGTACGGTGAACCTCATCCGCAGTCCTCGATACAAAAGGCATGACAAGAGCATTTGCCTCGATCACCAACTCTTCATACAGTTCCCACTCCTCCGTCAAAGTCCCCGAACTACTAGGAGTACCCAAATCCTGCCGCGGGCGAACGAGCCACTCAGTTCGAACAATCACTCCAGCTCTAGCATCTGCACGGCTTCGTATACCGTTGGGTATGCTTTGAAACGTCACTGGCCACTTCGCATCCCTCGTCAAGCCAGGAGCCAGTGTGACGCGGTCGGTTATTTCAAAACTCCGCACACTGCTATTCGGTGCTCCAAAGAAAGGGTCGCTGAGAACTAGTGCCACGTTGGGAGTTGTTTCTGTGAAGCCAACAATTACTGAGTTATGCTCCAGCATGGGTGTGTATCTTTGGACTTGGGCGAGCACGACTTCCGGTGGCACGCGGCTCGGGATGGGGACAGTGATGAATGTCTGGTGCTTTGACCGCATCGCCAGCTGGGCCTGGGTCACAGACGAGAGTTAGTCATGGCTTTGTAATCCGCCTGAAACGCCACGAGAAACAGATATCATGAAATACTTGCTCACCTTGCTTAACGACCGGGTTCGTTGGAATCTATTGGTAGACCCTCCAGCTTCCCCGCAAGTTGAGGCAATTTCGGCCGCCCAGTGTAGTCAGCGCTAGCCACCATCAGAGGTGCTGTACTTTGTACTCCGAAGCGAAGGAATAGTGAATGGAAGACACAACTTCAGTATTATATGTGTCCAAACGTCCTTAATTCTGTATTGTGATATCTTTGCATTCCTATGGACAGGACTCGAACGTAAGCTTTGCTGTCATCTTCGTTGGTATCTCGGCTGGCCAATGGGAGGTCTGTAATTGGCTCGGGAATGCGCCACGGTCGCAAAGAGTCTGACTGTCTTAGATAAGCCGATTAATTTGCGGCTTGGTCATTTCTGGCGCTTCAAGTTTTTCCCTTAAATACCAACATCCCACCTTTTCGATCGGATTTCTAAATAGGGAGGTTCCTAGTTGTGGGCCAATAATTGCAATGTATAGTACTCTTCAATATTGGTGACGATTCTATGTACTCCTTCCGACTGGCTTAAAAGACAAATATCAGCCCATTAGTAGTTCGTGCATTGACTTCACAAAAATACTAGGAATAAAATCTTTCTCATTATTGGTGCGAGTCTGGATGGCACATAGTCGGAGCGTCTGATTATAGTAAGTATGTCCAAGTTGAGGTCGGCGAGCTCCTTAGGATGACAGCAATCAATAAGGGTTTTAGGCTTACAACTATGGTATAACTCGTCAACTACGAGAAGAGACAGGCGTAGAGGTAAGGCTGAGTGTCATATGTTCCTTTTGTGAGTGTCCTCTGGGATTTGTTTACCGTAAGTTTAAACATTCGCGCATGCGCAATTGCAAAACACCACCATTTGCTGAGAGCAGTTTTTGTTGTAAGGCTCTCCGCACCTAAGCCCTGTTTTTTTATTCTAGCAAGGATCTTTCATGCTAATGAGGCTCTTTATAGGCTGGACAAAACTGCACTTTACACCACCTTCACCGGCCATAGCCGCCCAGATATGCATACACAGCCTCTAGGCGCCAAGAAGGCTTGAAATGAGGCTGACTGCTCACCTGATTACAAGCTCGTTAGTTGCCACTTCGTTGCATGATATGTTTTCTTTTCCTTTCTTCTCCAATTCAACACTCAACGTCACCTATGCTGAAACGCTCGGTCGCACAACAACTTTTCGTCTATCCAGACTCCGAAAGTCATGGCCGACCCTCTCTCAATTGCTGCAAGCATCGCTGGCATCATCAGCCTAACAGACACTGTCTTCCGTTATGTCTTTAGGTACAGCCGAGCTGCTGCAGGGGCCAAAGAAGAGGTCCAGCAATTAAGCGACGAAATCAATTCCTTTGCTAGTGTACTGCGCAGTTTGCACGCCGTTGCCTATCATCTAGAGGCCGATGGTCAGAAATTCGAGTCCGCATTGAGGGTCGAGCATCTCTCGCAATGTGAACGCACCTTTAAGAAGATCGAGAGAAAAGTCAAGAAGGCTGCCGACAAGTTCAACACATCCAGGCTGCAAGGTCTGGCTCAGCAGATAAAATGGCCTTATTCTACTTCAGAGACAAAAGAATTGCTGGAAGCTATCTCGCGATATAAAGATACCATCTCTCTCGCTGCCTCGGCCGATACTATGCATCAACTCCAGCTTCTGTTATCTAAACAAGCTGAGAACCACGAGAAAACCGGGAAAACACTAATGAAGACGCTCGAAAAGGTGGAGATCAGTACCCATATCCTACTTGATAACCAAAAGAAAAACATCTTGGACTTTTTCATGAAACCTGAAGGCAACCCACAACGCAATCTCGACCAGAGTATCAAGTGGCGGCAGCCACTTACTGGCACCTGGCTACTTGAATCCGAGGAATTGAAGCAATGGTTCACTACGCCAGGCTCCCGTCTCTGGCTCAAGGGTATTCCTGGGGGGGGGAAAACCATCTTGGCTGGTGCCGTCATCCAAGAAGCTCTAACTAGGAGCTCCTCCAGCAACAGCTCACTTGGCGTGGCATTCTACTTCTGTGATTACAAGGATGACAGGACTCATTCCCCAATCCAGGTCCTCGGGGCTATAGCATATCAGCTAGCTCTTCAAAGAGATGACGCATTCGAGATACTGAATAGGTACTACAAGGAACTCCATCCAGCACGAGCTCTTAGTCGATCGCCTGAGGTCAGTGAATTGCGGGCTACCATCACTCGAATGACCAAGACCTTTGATCAGGCATTTATCATCATTGACGGTGTCGATGAGTGCGGAGACGAGGTTGAGGACGTTGCCGCAGCTCTTGCAGAACTGGCCGATAGTGAGGATAGTGAGGACAATGAGGATAGCACGTCGATCGCCATATTTAGCCGCGATGAGGAAGAAATCCGGGCTGAACTAGAGCATGACTTCACAAAGATCACCATCGCTGCACGAACAGAAGATATCGAAACGTACATCAGGGCCGAGATGAAGCTACGGGAGAGTCGCGGCCAACTCATCGTCAACAACGCAAACGTCAAGGAAAAGATCGAGACTGAGCTGGTATCGCGTGCTCGCGGAATGTGTGTATTACCTGCAAGTATATTTCCAATGAACACACGTACTAACTGCAATTCAGGTTTCGCTGGGTCGCCTGTCAGCTGGACTATCTGAGTGAACTCTGGACAGACTCTGATCGACTCGAGGCTCTAGATGCTCTACCTCATACGTTACACGCCAGCTACATGCGCATCTTGACAAAGTTGAGCAAGCTTCCGGCGAAGACGCAACAAATGGTTCAGTTATGCCTGAGAATTCTTGCCTTCTTTCCAACGCGACTACCTATCCTGGAACTGTGTGCAGCAGTCTCGACACCCGAAAAGCTAGGTGCACGGCTTGATGATATCGTGGATGAGAATTTTATTGCTCGAAAGTGCAGCAGCCTAATACGAAAGAGTGCCGACGGGCAATTCTTCGAGTTTGCCCACTTCACCGTCCAAGAATTTCTGGCAGACGAAACGCTGCTGAAACCGGCCGAATTTGAACCTTACAGGCTTTCGAGATCACGGGACCAGCCTGCGATTGGACTACTATGTCTCAAATTCGTTCAGCTCCAAAATTTTGAGGTGGAGCCATCTAAGGTCACAGACATGCTTAATGTCATAATGAAATCGACTAATCCGCTTTCATTCTATCATTTTGCTGCCACGGAATGGCCAAGATTGACGGCGGACGGCCTCAACAGCCCGAATCTGCTTGATGCAGCCAAGTCGTTGTTTCGTGCAAACATAGACGGAAAATATTATCTTTGGGCGTTCATGTTCACAAGTGAGATGTTGTACTTGGCGGTGAAGCCAATAGCGACTCCGTTCAGCAAGTCAATGGTTGAGGCAGCATTCTGTGGACAAGATGGTCTCATAGCCTCTATCCAGCCTCTTCATGTCGCCGCTGCTTTGAATTTACCCGAGATCTGTTCCTTTCTCATCCAGCAAGGCGCCAATGTTGACAAGCCTTGCAAGCTTGGTACACCTCTTGACCTTTCGCAAGGTTCTTTCTTGAGACTTCACAATTGGTACAAATCCAAGCGAAGATCTAGTTATAGATATCCTGGACCAGAGTCTCAATTCTCGAAGCTCATATCACCATGCTCGGAGCGCCGGATTGCCGCTTTGACATGTCTTCTTGGAGCCGGGGCCAAGGTTTCGAATGCCCTCGAAGACTCATTTCTGTATTCGATGATAATATCCTGCCATCTTCAGGATTTCAGCTCTACTATTGCTCTTCTATCCAGCAACTTTGTGCCCCCCGAAGCTGAGATTGAGATGTTCGGACGTTACATATATGAGCACTGGAGCCCTCAAAAGCATTCATCGGGATTGGGAATTGCGCTGGAGAATTTCAATGAATATCTTCAACGATCTTCAGCCTTCAGTAGTGCCTGGGGTTTCGCACTCGGCAACATCATCTGGTCAGCAGCCGTTGCCATGGAGCTGCCATTTACTAAAGACCCAAGTCGTACCGACACCAGGATTTCTTTGTCATCCGGGGCTTTGGAGACTCAAGTCGTACTCGCAATCGCTGAGGATAATTCTCAGGCTCTAGCCACTTATCTCGATGATGGGCGTGTCAGCGTGTCTGAGATCGGATACTCGAAACTGAACCCTTCGGAGACTCTTTTGGTTCTTGCAGCCAGACGTGGCGCAGTGAATTGTGTGGGACTACTCTTGGACAAGGGAAGCGACCCGTACATTAAGGACGATTCCGGACAGGATGCCATACTGTGGACTGGTGTGATGGGAAATAAAGATACTCTCGCTTGCCTTATTCAACATGGCGTGTCATTGCTTAGTGCTGATGACAATGGTTGGACCATCTGGCACATTGCAGCCAACAGGGCGGTACTCAACGCCCAGTTTCTCGATGTTTTATTCACCTCAAATATCCAGGAATGTCAACAGGGGCTCTTGATGAAAGAAAAAGATAGCATGACACCCTTGGCAGTCGCTCTGTCTGCCAAAAATGATCGGTCGCATCTCTCTGCACGACGCGAAAAAAACGCATTGGCATTCATCAACTACTGCAATGATATTCCTTGCTTCTGGGAAACACAAGAACCAGTCTTTCCGGCCGCCTTTGCTTCCGGTTCTATAGCCATTGTCCAAAGGCTACTGGAGCTAAGGAGTGACCCAAAGGCCTCAGGACTAGCGGATTCTAAGCCTCTACACCATCTAGCTGCGCAAGTCTCGTCGGACTGGGTCAGGTATCTCAAGTTACTCTTCCCTTTTGCTATTGAATCTCGGTATCTGGGAAGATTATCCATCGAACTTTATATTGATGCGTGTTTACGAGCTGATGAGGACCCTAGCGACGCAGTTCTAGACGAACTCGCATTCGACGAGTTGTTTAGATGCCGAGATGAGAGAGGACTTGATCCATGGACCTTCCTTTGTTCCGTTGATGAACGGATTGGAATTTTACTGCTGTATAATACTTGGACTTCTTTCAAAGTCGCATCGGCCTACTTTCTTTCTCATGGCTGTATCAAAGCTTTTGAGGATACAAACAGGCAGTGCGGACTGGAGCCATTTATGTCGCTCCTAACACGGTGGCCAGAAAATACCATTTGGCCATCTGATGTGATTGATAGGGAAGATTTAAGCCATGCAATAACCGTATCACGGTTCTGGGATCCCAAAAGCCAGCTCTCAGTTCGTTTTCTTCAAGATGCAGTTTGGAATTGCCAGAAAGAGACTGTCAAAGTACTCCTTGAGCATGAAGTCGATGCATGTCGGCCTATTGACAGACTAACAGTGATTGAGTTCGCTTGTTTTCATGCGTGGCAACGAGATCGTTCCCCGAGGTGGAGAGACACTATGAAGCTTCTCTTTGAGCATTCTAGCTCTGAGAAGCTGAATGGGTTCTCGAGTTCGTCTCCAGGTCTTGGTCTCATTCATCGTCTCTCTTACCCCGATTGGGAACAGGCTGGGGCGCTCTGGATGATAGACCAGATTGTTGCATACGGGATCGATATCAATGGTGTGGATGAGCAAGCGCCTATTGGTGTAAGAACAACGCCTCTTGCATATCACATCAAGGAGAGATCATTTGTATTTGCCGAGATTCTATTGGACAAGGGCGCCAATCCCAACGGCGAAGGTGCGCTCGGTGCAGCAGGCGAAGTCTACTGCTTGAGACCGGTGCACGCATGCGTTATGCATGACAACGTTGCTCTATTGAGAAAGATGCTACAGGTCTCTAGGGAGACCAACGTGGATATCGACTGGGAAGCTCTCTACATGTTTGACATCGACATTGACGATAGTGAGTTGATAGGAGGAATGACAGCCTTTCAAATGGTTTGCTACAACGGATCACTCGAAACCATGGGCTTTTTTATTGAAGAAAACCTGGTTAATATTGAGTTCAAAACAGGCGAAGGGCTGACACCTCTACATCTTGCAGCCTTGGGTGGCCACGAGGCAATCGTCACTCGACTTGTTGAATGCGGACATGAAGTCATGGTTCTGGACGATCACGACTACAGTCCTCTTCATTTTTCAGTTCAGGAGGGTCACACGGAAGTGACTAGAGCTCTGATTCGCTTAGGGGCAAGTGACTCTATCACCGGGCCGGGACAGAATGCCCATGAACTGGCTGCTGAGAATGGTAACATTGAACTCACAAATATACTTAAAGCACAATTGCCGGCTATAGAAACCTCAGCACGGACCGTCATTGCACCTGTGCCATCGTCCAACTCATTGCTCAGTCAACTGAAGTCAGCAATCTACGAAGAAGCTCTCCAAGACTGTCAAGAGCTCCAAGCGAAAGGCTGTCCCCTAGACGGTGTCATACCCGAAACGGACGGTTCATCACCGTTAATCTACTCGATGGAATGCGATGATATCGAAATCACTGAGTGGCTACTTGAACAAGGAGTTTCAATCATCCAGTGCTGTTATACAAGCGGCACGTCATCATATACAGCTGTGGACTTCGCATTGGGTTATAACGACCTGACGGAAATTCTTCCCATCGTTCTTAGTAAATTTACCGACCAGGGGGGTGATTGGGATGAGGTCGCTGTTTATTCATTGCAAAGAGCTATTGTCAGCTGGAATGATGGAGGTCTCAGGACCGTTCTGGCATATCTAGATACGTTGTCGAGCGGTAAAAGCCCTCCTCAGCAGATTCTAACACGAACCCTTTCTCGCCCCTTTGGCACGAGGGAGGAAAATGTGGAGAGAAAATTGACCTCACCCGTTCTGTACTACGCTATATGGGAAGACAACGTCGAGGCAGCCCGGCTCTTACTGGAGCACGGGGCAGCTGTCGATAGTGTTGACTCTGATGGCGACACCGCGCTGGCTTGGATCGAATCTCGTGAGATGGCAGAACTCCTCGTCGAGTATGGTGCCTCTATAACTCCTCTCTTGACTGAAAGCATTCCGACGCTTTTGGAAAGGTGGGGGGAAGACTCGGTGGAAATAGTGAAAACACTGGCGAGGGCGGCGAACAAGGGCGGAATACTTGCACCATTGCCATGGCTGGACTGGTCTCCTCCAACATTGTGGCGCAAACTTCGCATCCCTGCGACTACGACTAGCTCACTCATGGAGCTAAGGTCTCTAGGAATATATTCTGAACACACTTGGAAAACAAACAGCTATCTCTTTGTCAGTCATTACGGTGAGGGGTTGGAATACATACTCAACAGCGACTTTGAACTCGGTGACATGGAACCATTCCCATGGCACTTATATTCAAGTCAACTATTTGTGAGAGTGACCTTCTTAGGAACCCACTTTCGCCACGTATGTCGACGGTTTGGCTCTGAGACAGTGGGAAGGTTCGCGAGCCTGAATCCTGAGAAAGGATGGAGTCCTCTCTGTCGGGCTGCTTCACAGAACGCTATCGACAAGATGGAGAACTGCTTGTCACTTGGGGCCGATATCGATTTTGAAGGATGCCCGTTGGGCTCGGGTTTAATGATCGCCAGTGCTTGCGGCCAACTCGACGCTGTTAAACTCCTCATACGAAAAGGAGCAAAAGTGTGTTACAAAGGAAAACATGGCTTTCTGAGTGTCTTCTCAGTTGCACGATCCAAGTCTGTCAAGTCATGGCTCTTGGCCGGTCGATTCAATGATCAGCCACGCATCAAGGAGACTCCTGAAGATCAGACAATCAACCAAACGAGACCGTGGAGTGGATTTGTTCAGGCGAGGCACAAATTGCATGGATTCGAGTACATACGCGACAATGAGGCAAGCGTCGATTATGCAAAGAGACTCGCCTGGTACAGGAAGAGGATGATAGGTCGTGTTGCGCCCTACATCGACGGGCTCGTGTATAACCGCCACGAGAGTTCTCGACGCTTTGATTTGACAATGAGGGGGCGTTTGGAAGGTCGGAGAAGGAACGACTGTGAGAAACTTTGAATGATTTTTTATGTAATATGTGATGGGATGTATGTATGATATGTTTATACATTAAATAGAATTGATGGTTCATGATCGGATCTGTCCCTACAAGCTATACTCCAGAGTAAGTTCAAAGCGAAAATTAGGATGCCTCGCTCTATCCAACACCCCGGTCGCATCATTGCTATTGAGTCTTCTTCTCGGGTTTTCAAGACAATAAAAAAGATCGGTACCTTCGCTAGTCCACAAATCCTTTCTGTCGCACTAACATTTTTCTCGCGTCCTAGTCTCCATTCTTTAATCCAAACGCCACTCTCTCCTAAATTATCATAGAGCGAATTAGGGAGTCAGCGTCTCCTAGTTCGAAGCACCTGCATTCTCAGAACTAGGAACTCTTTTCGGTGCAAGTTCTATCGTCAAGTCCCGCGAGTACGTTCGAAGATTATCCGGATACCAGATATAAAAGGCGATCATGACCAAGAGCATCAGAATCGAGTCGAAAACGAAAGTCGGCCACTCTTTTTGCTGGAGGTAGCCTTCTTTGTCCATAACAAACTCGGCAACTCGAAAGATGTTGCGCATAAGCACAAGAACCGAAGTGAAGTATAGCATGCCGAGACAAGACTTCCAAGGAACCTCCACCGGAATGCTCATCCGCTGCACATGAGCCCGGAATCGTTTATGGAAAACCATGCAGCAGACGACAAAAGCAAGGAAGAGCAGGATTTGAGCAATCAGACCGACAATGACAATGATGTTTCCGATATCAGCATGTTTTTCGTTTGCTAATAGTCCACCGCCGTTCCCTTGGATGTTGAATGTAATAAAATCTCCCAAGACGAAAATCCGAGTGGTCCAACGGGCAGAAATGAGGGAGCGGTGTTCTCCATCCACAGCTCTGACCAGACGAGAGTAGACCATGTATAGTGTTGCGGCGAAGAAGACCGGAGGTAGTAGTAAGAAGATAGATTGCATGATATAGATAGCCAGGGAATTTGTGGCGTTCCAGGCCAGAGCTCGAAAAAGGTACCCGAGTATTTCAGCTTGGGGCTTAAGTCAGTGATGGTTGGAGAGGATTTTGGAACTGAGTAGGCATACAAACTCCGCCAATAAAAAAGGGTATGCAAAACCAGAGCTTGGATTTGAACATTCGCCAACCGTGGGCTAAGGTGATGAGGGTAAAGAGAAGAGTGAATGTGATGGCGCCTGCGAGGCTGGGCAAATATTCCCATAGATAGTAATCGCCCTTGTATGGTTGAAGTGTCGCCATGTTGGAGAGATAATCGTATTGGTTGTATTGTCAAGACGAAATGAATGTTTGAGACTGAGGTTGAACAGAAAATACCGGAGCTGGCAAGCAATCGTTTAGAACACTGTTTAGAATTAAGTTAAGATAAAAGCTACATAAATGAGATCACAAAACGTTCCAAGCACGATTTCTTATAGAAACTTTCAAGCTTCTCCAGTATAACAACATTAAGCACTTTCCCTGTGTTCTGCTGACACGCGTGTTGCGTATTGCGTACCAAACAGCCACTCGCTTGTTTAATTTGCAGCTCACCCTACAGTTCTGAAATAGTCTAGGGTGGAGCCCGAGGCCGCCGCACACGCGTGTTAGCTAAGCAAGAGGTAGGGATAACTGCGAGCGATCGACAACACTTTACTATGAATAGCCTAGAGTGCTACGCTATAGGATTTAGTTCGTCAAGGGTATGTGGCTGATCCCTTTTTAGATAAGCGAAGGAGGCCTATGCTTGCAGCCTCAGAGGATGATGATGCCTCCGTCTCAAACTTCTCGAGTTTCTGTGTTCCTGTTCCTTGTTCACGCGTATTCCACAGCTTCCCAACACATGGTCTTGATCTGAACCGCATCTTGAATCGAGCTACATCCGCATTGTACTGTATTGAATCACGTCATTTCTATTTATTTCACTTTCTGATCAATATGCTGCGTCGCAGTCATAAGAAGTCAAAGAAAGGTTGCTTGCAGTGGTAAGTTTGTAGAAAGGCAAAGAGCTTGTCGTCTTTTTAGCTAATCATATTAACAAACAGCAAGCGGCGTCATGTCAAGGTACGTATTCTCTAACACGATGAGTTGTCTCAATTACTAACACGCGTGTTCACGAACTAGTGCGATGAGGGTCGCCCTGTATGCCTACTCTGCACCATGACAGGGCGAGAGTGCAGCTTTGCCTCTCAACACCTGGCCCTACCCGAAAAATCCTCGGTTTCCGGTTCATCTTCCCGAGACGAGCAATCACTTAGCCCTGGCGACAGTCACAGGTCGACTAGCGCCATATCGACATCAGAAACTACCACACCCGTCAGCCAGGACCCAACCTTTGACAATGTTCTCAACATGGAGCACATGGAGCTTTTTGTCCATGTGATGACCAATAAAGATTTGTTCAATCTTGGTGACAAGGTTGAAGGATTCCAAGTCACCTTTGACAAATGCCTTAGCGAGGGTATCAAAGCACCGTATCTTTTACATCAGATCTTGGCCTTTGCAGCGCGTCATCTAGCCACCATACGCCCCGAACGCTCTGCGCATTATCTTCACAAATCCGTCAGCCTACAGACGCGCGCTGTCTCACTTTTTAACTCAACCAATCGCGAAGTCAACCGAACGAACTGCGTCGCTGTCCTTCTCTTCTCGGTCTCACTTGGCCATCATCTTCTCGCCGATGCATTGGCCAATCGCGGCACAGATGGACTTGATGGTTTCCTTACTCAATATGTGCAGTGTGTTGATATGAATCGCGGTATTTACAATGTGGCACGCTCCGCATGGCCTTTGCTCTTGGCTTCCGAGCTTGCACCGGTCTTATCATTCAGCTCGGAGGAGTCCGCCCGGGAACCGAAAGGCAGTCATTGTCAACCGATTGCACAGCTTGTCAATGACTCGACTGGATTGAATGAAGATGAGAAGGAGGCTTGTCGAAAGGCGATTCAATATCTGCAAGTCGGATTTGACGCCATGTTTGCGGAGGAGGAGGAAGAGAAGCTTAATCGCTACCGGATGATCTTCCAGTGGACCATGTTGGCATCTCCAGAGCTGACTGGCCTACTGGCAGAGAAGAGACCTGAAGCTCTGGTCTTGCTCGGCTACTATGCCTTATTGATACATTATGCTAGAAACCTATGGCAGATTGGAGATACAGGGTCTTACTTATTGGGTCTTATTGTGGACTACCTCAGACCAGAGTGGCACTTTTGGCTCGAGTATCCTCGAGAGATGTTGAGACATGATCTTCGGTATGCCCAGGCTCACAACATGGTATGAATCAGTCTAATGCACGTTGAAAATACCAACTCATCGATTTTGCTTTCCTACTTGCCATCGAAGATAATCGCTATTTCAACATAGGGTACTAATGAGCGTTGAGTTTGGCGTGAGTGTTACTACCAGGAGAGAGTAAGAAAATCACACAGACGTTAATCATGCATGTGATACCGAATCCGTCACTTTAATTTCACGGCCCTCTTTCTTGGTATTCACCTTGATGAATCCTCTCTCCTTTTTAGCAATAATTCTGAGACCCAGAAGCAATCATAACAACAACAGTAACGCAAATAGCGATATCTTCGACCCAGTTTGACCAAATTCTCAAGCTGCTACAGTGTGTAGAGTTGGAGGTAGCCACCGCCCTCTCCACCGATCTTCACAATGTGCTTCCCCTTATTTCCGTTCTCCGGCTTAGATAGGTGTGGAAGTGCCGGTATACCTAGCTGCTCTCCACCGATTCTTAGGATTAACTGTTCTCCTTCTTGAAAAACAATTCCTGTAGGCCATAGCTGGATCTCTAGCTTGACACTCTCGGATGGAGTAACAGGCTCAGGGCGGCCGTAAGATAATGTTTTCCAAGTTTTACCTGAGAGTTCGGCAAACACCTGTCGACGTGAGGCCCGTAGCCATCCGTCAGGGCCCAAGTAGCCGAACAGCCTATTCGTCGTCGCCTTCTCAATGTCTTCATTCGAGAGGCCCTCTGGCAATGGGATATTCAGGTTGGTGAGTATCTGTCCATTTGCGTCCGCTTTATAGATATGAGTATAGACATCTAAGTCATTGTGATCAGGCGAGGCAATATTGATCACCACCGTAGATGGGCCGGTGATGATGATTTTAGAAGGGAATTTATAACTGAAGCTGAGCTTATCGGACGTGTCCGCTTGGTACTCCATCGTACTTGATTCGGTAGGCCTTTCTTCAGAGAGACTTCCATCTGAGTTGAAATACAGTTGCTGGGAATGTGTCGAAGGTAGATGCCAAGGCAGGTCTTCAAACTCTTGATTAATGACTGCTGGCTTGTTGTAGTTCAAGAAGGCCAGCCTGACAGGCGATGTTCTCTGCCAGTCATTCTCGATGCCTCGCAAGTAATGGTCGAAGAATTTGGACAAGTCTTGGGTCCGTTCGTCTGTATAAAGGTCGTACCATTCTTGCGTTGAGTGCAAGACGAGCCTGCCATCAATTTAATACCTGCGAAATAGCCTCGGTTGGTCAATTTACCATTTATTATCATGCTTAATTTCTTCAAAGGCTCTCAAGGAACCAATGGTGTGGAGATTGGTAGAGTAGCTAGCGCCGATATACGCGGGGATGTTGATCTTGTCGATTCGGGCTCGCTTATCTTCGATATACTCATTAGACTCGGCAATTCCTTGTAGGATCCCAGTCCAATCTTCCTGTTCTCCTCTACCTGGGGGCTGCTTGTCAGTATTGCATTACGACGAGGTTCAAACCAAGGACCTTGTCGACCAACATACCTGACAAGCTCTTGGCGACAAAATTCGAGAAGATAGGTTGCAATATTCCTCCACGAAACGTCTCCTCTCTAGCAGGATCAGATAGACCTTCAAGCGGTGCTATGCAAGCAAGAGAGGGCGGCTGCTCAGCCGCGATGAAATATTGGGAGATAGCAAGCCAAGAGTTCCCGGCCATGGCAACCTTGCGAGTACACCAGGGCAGTTTAGCGATTTCTTCAATAGCGTCATACCCATCTTGACCTTCAGAAGTCCCCCACCAACGAATGTCTCCTTCAGAATCGTTGACACCTCGTGGATCAACGTTGATGATAGCATAACCCTTTGGAACCCAATCTGCCGGGTCCAACCTGATGCGGTGCTTTAGTGTGCCCGGATATCGAATGCATGCACGGAAATGATGACTTACCCCTCAAAGTCCTCGTAGCCAGAAAGTCGGCTTTCTGGAATACCGGCCCTCAGTGGCATCTTTGACAGATTGAGTATTCCACTGCCAGATTTGCCATACGGACCCCACATTACGATAGCGGGAACTTTGTCCTCGGTTTTGGGTCGAAATATATCGGCACGGATCTTTGTACCATCACGGAGAGCTAGGACCTGATCCTCATCAAAGATGATAGGACTCGGCAATGCGCGACTTCCGGGCCACTTTTTGTGGCCTGCTGGAAGTTCTGTCGTCTTCGGGGTTGCCGGAGGGCCCTGTCGAGGAATTACACCTCGCTGCTCTACTTTGAAGGAGCCAACCGTGAAAGGAGCCATTGCAGAAAGTAGTGTAGAGTATCTTGAATCAACTAATTGAGAATATGGGGTGCATCGTCTACGATGGCTGTTTTTTGTACGAAGATAGTGTCCCTATCCTGGATAAAAGTGTACAGCTAATATATGGTGTCATATGCCCCGGAATAGCTCTTCCACGGAAATATCGGGGTGGAGACCCACAAGATCGCTAACTACAGTACTCCTCTTTTCTAGCTCAGTTCCGGGGAAAACCCGCGTCCAGGTCTGGGTCTGAAACGTGCCGGGATTAGGTCACAATGCATTCAAATGACGAGACATAGTATAGAAATTCCAATGAAATTAGGCCTCAACAACTATCATTCATCAAGAATTTAGTCTTACTTAAATTTGCTCACAAGTGGTGTAATGTATGCTGTAGCTTGCCAAAAGTACAGCATCTATGCTTCCACCACAGCTTCAACGCCCTCGGAGACCTTATGCTATAGGTTGCATGACGTACTACTGCTTGTAAACTGTAGCGGCAGGCTTAGATGACAGCAATTCTGGAGTAGTATATTCACATTCGGTGGTCCAGAGTGGTCTTTTGTAACTTAACCGGATTGCCTCTGTCTTTGGATAAAATGCACTAGTTAACCTGCACAGGCTATAACATTGTCTACTCTGACCGTTCTCAACAAAGTCCAGCTCTATTTGAAGGGCCTTCCAAGCACCACTTTCCCAAAACCTCGCTTTCCTTCTGCGACTTTGTGAATTTCCTCCAGTGCTTGCTCAGGTGTAACCTCGATGACTTCGACGGCTGGCAACTGGAACTTCGTACCATAGTTATCAATAGCCCAATGAAGTGCCTTCCAGGAGTTCCAATGATCTTCTGGCCTAGCAGGTATACTGATGGGCTCTGGTGCTCCGGATGGATGAACTTTCCAGCCGTCCTTTGGAATTGCAAACGGTGTTTTGAATCTTTTGTTGGAGGCAAACGTGACACAAACGAGTTTTGTTGTCTCGTCGACGCATTTAGAAACTTGATCTGAAGTGTAGGGTTCCACCAAGGTTCCAACTGCATCGAGGGCATGCGTCATCGGACCTTGGCCGATCTCCTCGGCAGCCGAGATGATGTCGGCGACAACGGTTGGAGAAGCATAATCGAAAGCATAGGTTGCACCGAGGCTTTTGAGAAGGTCAAAGCGCTTTGGGGATGCTGTTACAATGATATTTTTACAGCCACTGGCCCGCGCGAGTTGAAGAGCAGAAATGCCTACTCCCGTAGTGGCGCCCCAGATAAGAATTGGGCCTTTGAAGGTACCGGGGTTCGTTGGCAAGGGAAACTCGAACAAATTGTACAAAACATCTGCAGCGGTCATGGTAACCACGGTAAGAGCTGCTGCGTGGCTTTCGGGCAGATTTGTAGGCACGTCGAAAACCATATCATCTGGCACTACAAGCCGATTCTGGTGAGTCCCGTATTTGACCGGCCGCCCAATGCCGGAAGGCGTGCATCCGGCGATGATATCGCCTTGTTTGAACTTGGATGTAGGCGAGGCCTTCAAGACTTGGCCAGCAAAGTCATAGCCAATAACAGTCGACCGAATACCCAGGCTGGTGGCATGACGGGCGTCGGCTGGGTTGACCCCAGAGTAGTGGACCTCAACTAGCAGTTCATTCTCTGCAATGTCTTGGTGTTGAATGTCGCTTCGAACAATAAACTTTGCGTTCTCGTCAACATAAAGAGCGGTATGGGGGTTTGTCATGTTGAGCTGAGGTAAATGGCCAATGTGAGGTGGTGAGTGCAGAGCAACATGAAGAATAAAACAAAACAACACTTGGGATGTCGCGGACGAAAAATCGAATATAAGGGCGAAGGTGGTGATCCAGTTCCGTACTCAGTTCCACGGAACTGCAAGTCTAAGTGGAGCCGATTGTGGAACCACAATACAATCCTACGGTGAGTGTTATGTCCTCTTCCGGGGTTGTTAAGTTCCGGGGTAACCAAAGATTACGTGCTACGATCCACTTCAGGCAAGAGCAGGCTTTGGATATAAGTGCGTACTTTATCACGGGCGCACTTGAATCCCATAGAAATATCTGCATTTTAGAGGGATTCCCACTAAAGACTAAGCATCTCGCACAGTAGCTAGGATTAGCACACTATTTGTCCAAAAGATTAAGTTGGGGTAAGGTTGAAAGTTAAGAGCTTAGGATTGGTTGGAGTTAAAGATAGGGCTAAGAGTTAGTATGGGATCGGTATAGCCAATCTGTGGGTTTAGTAATGTCTCTATGTGGGAATATCACTACCCCCGTCAAATATCGGAGGTTGATATCTCAATCTTTTCACAATCTGTCCTGAAAATCATGAGATTACCAGCCGGAAATGGTTTGATAACACGCAGTCTTTACAGATCAGCTTCAACTAAGGTAGCCTCACGTCGAGAGTACTGGTAAGATGGACGAAATCCGACCGCGGGGAGACAGCCCGCCTTACATACACGAACCTGACGCCGTCCAAGTTGAGGCGCTTGAGGCGACTACAGATGCAAAAATCTGCGGCTACTTTTCTGACAATCCGGGTAAGCACCTGCGAATATGGCTGGGACACGGAGCCAGACCGGCTAACTGCTGCCATTCACTACTGGAAAGACTACAAGGCAGGCTGCGCTTCATCATCCACCTGCAGCACTCTCAGCGGCGGCAAGTCATGGGGCTGTTGCGATGAGACAAGCTGCTACATCCCCGCTACATGTGAGGATGCTTCAGCTCCCGATTGTGGGGGCACTGCTGCCTCACTCTGCCCTTACTCTCCAATCATGAAATGGTAGGACTGCTGCTGAGTGTGATATCCAAGATTGACAACTACTCCTAGCACCTACGGAGCCTCGTCGCGGTGCCTCCACTTCATTTACCAAACCGCTTCTGACGACAACGCCAAGCTTACTTCCTGGGGTTGCGGAGAAACGCGGACAACATACATCGTCGGACCGCTGCAAGCTGAGCAAACTTCCGATCATACGGCATCAGCGACGGCCCCGACGAATGACGAAACAGACTCAAGCTCTGGTTTTTCAAAAGACGCCACGATCGCTCTTGCCGTTGTTCTCCTCGTTGTAGGTTTGGCGATTCTTCTAGCTGCAGCCATGTTGTTCCTCCGGCGGCGTAAGAGAGCGCGCAACGCGATATCTGCCCCCCGGCAAGTTGGTGAAGGAGAAAGATCTGAGATGGAACAAAGTGCGGAATGTGCGCCTGTCCCTGCAGTACCTCCGTATGAGATGGGTGACAATGTCTTGCGGCCTGAACTAGACAGCCGTGAGGTTCGTTATGGGACTAATTAATGGGCAAAATTGTATCCGACGGTGAAGTATTCAACACTGTAGTGCTAGGGTATAAACTTGATAACAATCATAGCCACTAAGTCGGGTTATTATTAAAAGATTTCATAGGAAGTAGTTTCGTCTCTGAGTTATCTGGTATTTAATAGTATATTCGATGGTCACTCAGACGCATTCTATTCAAGGTTTGCTCTACAACTTCTAAATGCAAAGAAGCCGGCTTCAACAATAACAAAGAACACAGTTCTCAGACGCATTCAACGCCAACTCTTCCTGGATTGATCGAGACTGCTCTGCTGAACTCTCTCAACAACCTCCTGAGCATTCAACATCATCTGATCAAGCATTCTTCTAAGCGCAGGACCAAGAACAGCACTGGGCGCATCGCGATACAAGTGGGTTTTGCCAACACGTAAATGCTCTAAGTCGGTTCGTGCCGAGTAACTCGATGGGCTTTTGCAGATGCTACGATAAAGAACACCCATCGCCGCCATGTAGTTGGTTGCTTGAAGACTTGATATTGTTAGTCGCTGGTAGGTGCAATCCATTGAGAGCCTTGCCTTATCATAAATTGTTTTCCATCTTTGAGGTCACTTATGCTAAGAGTGACGAGTTGAAGAGATAAGCAGGAATGCACTATCAGTGACCACGAAGAAAGGAAAAGAACTCACTCGTTTAGGCCCTTCATAAATGATCGTGCAGCTGCAACGCATAGAGTTTCGCTAGCACTCAGGCGGGGATTGAGGTGCCCAGCGAAGCTCGTCGCATCATAACGAGGTCGCAAGGTAATGACAGCCCAGTGAATCGACCGGACTAGGTTAAAATACTCTAGGTGCAGAAGCATTATATGCGAGTATCTATCCGGGGAGACCAGGATAGGATGGTCTGGCCGGCATGTGGTGGCCAGACTGTCTCTCCATGCTATGAGGTCTTCATCCACTTTGACGAGCGCCTCCATCGTTCCGACAACGCTTTCCTTCGCATGTATAACATCGCAAAAGAGCCTTTCAACCTGACCAAGTTCATGGTACCAGGTGAAGATCTGTGATGGTTTCGGGAATGGGGTATTGTCATTGAAGTCCGTTCCAAAGAGAACCTCTTCCTGGTCATATGTAGTGCCAGCAAGCGCCGATGGTCTTCCTTGGGATAACGAGAGGAGTCTGTAATGGGTCGATCAGCCTGAATTTGAAGCAAAGGTCACCATGGGATCAGCTTACCCATCCAGAAACAGCACTATGGTCCACAAGCGACAACGAAGGCGCACTTGACTTCCAGAAAGATTCAATTCTGAAGGAATTCTTCTATGCAAGCCAAGTGATTGGGCAAATTTAACAGCGAGACCACAGAAGGTCCAGGCTATCCCCCCCTTACCATAGTAAATATGACGTATCGTCTACTAGGTCAACAATGCAGTCACTGTCAGATTACGTAGGATTTACTCACGTGAAGAAGGAGAACCTGTAGGGAGGCCTCACATGGCGTAGCTATCGAGTCATGTATCATGGACCAGGCCTGATCGTACGTTTCAACAGAGGCCTGTTTAACCGCTTGTGGCTGGTCTGAACTATGGCCGATGCTCAATGCCCCGAGCGATACCACCATGTAGAAAATGCAGTGATCGAGACAACCCAGTTGCGACCTATCCACACTGTAAAACAGGTGGGCTTTGTCGCGAAACGCCCCTTCATCAAGGATGGGGCAGAAAGTCTGCACGTCGCAGAAGTACCCTGCCTTGCACGTTAACTCCTGTAGCTGGTAAAGGCTAGGACATATATAATGTCATACCATCCATGCACATCATAGCAATGTCTTGAGAAGGCAAGTCCTTGGACAAATAACTAGGGGAAGCCGAGACGCCAACTCCATCAACATAAGGTCCTGATTCGATCAAGAAATCCATAGCGCTGGTGTTTATAGGCTGTTGCTGGCTATCAAGGCCATCCTTTAGACACAAAGCCAGCGTTGCTCCAACGGAATTCGCTCCTATAAGCATGTCAGTACCTAAGATCACTTCATGTCAGCGTGTAAGCAAGGCCGCGCACCGAAATAGTTGGTTATATTTTCTCCTTTACTGATGAAAATGCCAGGAGGTATAAAGCGCTCCAAGTCTGGTCTGTTCGGTTCTCGCCTGGTGAGTAAGTCGATGTTCGATACCTTACCGTCATGGGATTGGGTTGATAACTCAGTAGTATATTCAAAGCGAGGCGTCACTAAGTCGGCTTCGTCTGAGGTATGGTACACTGGATTTAGGCTGGCCTCGGTGAAGCGGTTGGCCTCGGGTATCGTGTCTGGCGTGGAACCAGTGTTAACGTCAGATAAGTCGGTGGCAAGCAATTTGTTACCCAGATCCCATGACGCCGAGGACACGTCAATACCAAGCTCACTAAGAACGTGGCTGAAATCCTGTGTGGCATTATCATCCAAAGATTGCTCCTGATTCAACTGCGGCTCGGGCATGTTGATATCACGGTTGTTCGAGTTGACAATAACGGCTGGTTCCATACCAAGATCAATACTCTGGACATTGCCAGTGGATGCAGTGAAAGGATCACCCGCTTGGATGGTGCTGTGAGCCTCGTCGTGGACATTGGGCTGAGCTTCACAATTAGCGCTAGTGGTATCAGCATGATGGTGGGCGGCCGTTCGAGCGGAAGCGCGCCGTCCTTGCTCGCGAGTGACGCATTCCACGTTATAAAGTTGACAATTCAAGCAGGGATGCTGATTTGTGGTACACTTGAGCTATCGTCCACGCGCGTAAATCAGCTGGGATTGAAGGGCAAGAAATGCCACGGGTCTGACTACGTACCCTTTTCCGACGACAATACTCGCAAGCACGTGACACCCGTTTCGCACGTCTGGTGCGGCCTGTGGGACGAGGCGATGCTTCAGTCATGTTGGTTCTCAGCGGAAGAGTGAAGTTACTCCAGCCGAGTTTTTGATCGACGTGAACGACTCACTGACCACTTTCTTGACCATCTGAGGAAGTGGGGGCCGTAATATGAGCACATTCCCGTTTTGTGGAGTATCCTACCCTGTAGCTTCTATAGGCTTTCTCTTTGACACCATCATTAGTAATGCTGTAGAATGGAGCGTGAGGATACGGTCCAGAAAGGGTGTTTAGGGCTGATCAGAGACTGTTCCAATAACCAAGCACAATCTTTTGGTCAATTGGTTAAATTTGATCCGGGTGCACAGCCGGGAGGTTGTGGAAGGAGCCAACAAGCTCAACTACGACGACTTTTTGCAGACTGAAGTTGCTGAAGCACACTGGATCCGATCGACCAATAGTAAAAAACCCAAACAGAACCTCATGTCTTATTTGAGGAACACAGCAGATTGAGTAGTAGTAGAAAAAACACGAGACACAATCGCGTTGAGGTGTATCGCCAAGGCCCCCGACTATGGCGTTGTACCGCCACGGCATAAGCCCACGTGATCCCTAATTATGCTACCTATTAGGGGTAAGCATCGTGGTGCTCCGCCACAATGATGTTCATCCCCCAGTTGCCGTTGACTCACCCACCGAAAGCTGACAATTCAGAATCTGGAACATGTTTGAGTTGAAGTAACGTGTTCATTACCAAGGTTAAAGGCCGGCCATTATACCTTATTTGAGGCCCATAGAAAATTCAGTAGTTTGAGTTGAATCCTTAACACAAACAGCAAACACTAATCTCCTCTTAAATCATTAGAACACGGCACAATATTGCGCGGAATAGCCAGTATGAGTTTGGAACTTCTGCCGACAGAACTACAATGCCAAGTCATCCGACTTCTCGAACCCATCAGTCTCATATCAGTCAGCCAAGTCAACACTCATTTTCGAGGCCTCATCAAGCCAAAGAAGAGACATTTCGCTGAGCGGCTCCTGGCCCTTGAATTAACTTCGGAGTATGGAGGTCTTACTCCCGTGTTTTGTTCGAGGAAAGGCACTCTAGAGCCAGGCTGGCACGACGAAGCATGGGAAACGATGAAATGGGCCTGCACCGACTGTCTTCGTCTTCTTCCCCACAAATCCTTCGACAACCACGCAATTCTCAGATTAGGATACAGAAAGCCTATTCCTAAGTCTTCCGCTTCTAAGATGATCACTACGTGGGAGCCTATAGGGTACACCCGGCCTCGGGATAAAAACCGAGAGAGGGCGAAGCGTGATGCCCAAGATGCCCTACGCGAGGAAAAGAAGAGACGCCAGCGCTACTTTCTTGCGGTAACCGGGGGTCTTGGAAACTTGTCGCGTCATTTTATTGATAATTTTGAAGTAATCCGAGACTGCGGCATGGATGGGTTCCAGGGCTTAAGTGTAAGCCAAGTCCGAGATATGGGCCAGGAAGATAAGATGGACCTGATGGACCGAAATGCCATATCGATCGAACGGGAGGAATGTGGCAAGAAACGCTGGCTTCGCAAATGCAACGAGTGCCGATTCCAACGTGGCACGATATGGCAGGCATTCAACGCGACTTGCGGCACCCGACGAGTTCCTATCGTCCCAAGCCGACGTATCGAGTTTGCCTCACAAGTCGATCGATATTTTCCAGGTTTCTCGGATTTCTTAGACCACAAGAGGCCGTCTTACAATGTTCCCGTCTGGGTCATCCATAGGGAAGACGCTTGCGAGCAGCTTTGGTCAATGTGGATGGTTCGATGTCCTACATGCGAGCGCTGGCAAGAACTGCGAGCATTGCGCATTGGTGGCATGTATCAACACTGGAAGCCCGAAAGGTGGGGTATCGGCGAGGAGGGCACGATGTGGGATGACGAGCCGATTACAGAGGAAATGCTCGATGAAGCGTCCTGTAATTCCTGCTTTGCAGAGTCTAATGGGCGTCAAGAACTAGGTCGGGTTCTCAGCGAGTGGCTCTTGGAGTCCATTGGATGGGAGATGCGCCGTTTAACAATGCTCCTCACGCAGGGGTTCCGTTACTTGCAACATCAGTCAAGCGAACATCTACCCAAGAAATACGCCGTTGAGTGGAAGCGTGTTGTAAGCAAGACACCGTGTCTCGATCAGGATTACCGGTACATACTTACGCACAACGACATCGCATTGCTCAGGCTTCGTCGCGAGGAGTGGAAGGCCATGTGGGAGGACTTTAAGCGAAATGTAGGCGATGGGCAGATCAATGAAGAGCTGGACGTGTGGACTGAAGAGTGGATGCCTAGTTCTGAGAGGCTCGAGGAGCATTGGGCGTGGATGAATGGATGTAGTATAGAGATTGAGGAGAAGCCTGAAGCTCTGGTAGAGTGGGCGTTGAGTAGAGATGGAGCTTCATTTACTTGATTTATTGTCTTGTATAATCTATCGTCCAGATCATGGTCACTTCAGTTAAACGAATGTCAGTGGAATATTCAGCTACCGGTAGCCTTGCATACCTATATTTAGCGTGTCGCCGGAGCACAGCCTTCAGATCGACCCGCCCTTTTCTTTTTATGGCCGCTTACTCTGACAACACGTCGATCATATCGCCAGGCGGCCATCAGCCCATCAATAAAAATCTACATAAATAAGCTGCATCCCCGTGTTCCCTACATCTCCATCAGAATCTGATGTCCGCCTCAACAAAAGACATTCACCATCAAAGTACTCAACATGGTCACCAAAACCCCATATATCCCTCATATCCATCTCCTCTGCATGGAGGAGAAATTCAGCGACGCTTTTGAAGTCGCCCGCAAGAGCCGCAAACTGCCTGGATCAGTATCAATTGAGATTCACAACTGCGCTTTATCCCAACTTCCACGACAAGTTAAGTTCGACACCATCGTGTCACCAGCCAATTCCTACGGTCGTCTTGACGGCGCCTTTGACGACGCCATTTCGCGCGAGTTTTCACCCCGCGACGATTATCTAGCCCTCACTGGCGTCGCCCAAGCACAGCTTTACAAGCAATGGCGTGGTTTCGCACCTCCAGGATCATGCACTTTCGTCGACATCCCAAAGGAATTCGAAGCCCGTTCCCGAAATGTATACGGCACACGCCATCTCGCTCTCTGTCCGACGATGCGCATGCCGGCTGATGTGCAGTGGGATAAGGAGGTTGTCTATGAATGTATTTGGAGTTTACTCTGCGCTGTCGATAATCACAACCGTGATGCAGGGGAAGAGGACAAGATCAAAAGTATCTTGATGACGCCGCTTGCTACGGGAGTTGGTCGTGTGAGTGCTGAAAAGTGGGCTTTGCAGGCTGTTTTGGCTATGAAGCATTTCCTTGAGGCTTCGGAGAATCCAGAGAAGTGGAGCGCATTGGAATGGGGAGACTTTGGAAAAAGTTGCGCTGAGACTCAACTCACATGGACGAAATGATACCTTGAGATTGAATGTCTTTTGAAGCTGCGATGCCTCGGCTATGGGGGCTAACTTCTAAGTACGTTCCAATGTCATGTATTGATTCGTCTCTTGAAGACACAACCAAGATTTAACCACCTGTATTAGTCCTATCGAACCTTTCTTATTTAGCATTCGAATTTGAAATTTGATAAAAGGGCTTAAAATCTTTGAATGACCATGAAATAACGTCTTCCCATCGCATCCAGCCGTAAACTTTATATAGTTCCTCTGAGAAAAACAAAAAGAGTAGTGCCATCATCTAGACTGTATGATACATCCTCATTCTTGCCCTCAAATTCTGATGGCCACCTTGTCCGTCGTAATTATTAGACCTTACTCGTAGAGCTTTGATCCTGGAGAGCTGAATTCTGTAAGTCTGACGTAGTGACTTGACTCCATGCCCGCCACATATGGTAGATCACCTGAGCGTAACTAGGAATCAGCTCTACGCTTTCTTCCCGTCCGCACCACACACCAGAACACTTAATTGACCCAGTTGCCCCTAGCCTCGGGGCTTTCAAGACCCAAATTAGCTCAGAGCATACTAGACAACGGAAGCAAGAACGATGCCATTTGAGGCCAGGTTTCGAGGGATAAGCGTAAGACTTATCCTGTAGAGATTCATGGCACCACTCGCAGGTTAAATCCTCCTCCTCATCTCCAGTCGGCTCATTGACGTAGGGCTGCCAAACTGCGAAAATCTGTTTGGTAGACAGCGTTGACAGGAGAGCGTCGAAATTGTCGCTCCCTGCGTCCCACGAAGCGACGCTTTCATTTAGGACTTCATCAAAAGCTACCTTGAGTACTGGTTTAATAGCTTTAGTCATCGTCTCGGCAACGATAAGAGGGGGCTTGGAGCCCGAGATAATCTCGGTGAGGGAGCCTTTGAATAGTCAATTCCTGTCACTGAATATTAGTTTTGAGATCTTAGTTTGAAGCCGCCGTTGGTTTAACTTACGGTGCTTCGAGAAGTGTAAAACAGCTTCGAAGAGACACGATGCTAAAGAAAGCACGAGTTTCCACTTTGCAAAACCCGCGGACTCTTGACGATGTTGCAAAGCTAGAGTTAAGTTGTTCTGGAAAACGTCGCAAAAATTGGCTAGCGTTTGCAAGATACGTTCAATGCACTTTTCGTGCTTCTCTTGGCTTTGGAAGCCAGAATTGTCAAGAACGCCGCGGTGGATCGATGTAAGATAGCCCATTCCTTCACACGAAAGTGGCAGCGATATGCCCCAACCAATGACAAGACTACGGCACTCGAGGTGCCACTTCTTTCCAACTCCTCCATCAATCTCCAGGTATTGGCTTAGGATGGGAAACTTGCACGCATCGCACCAATGTGGACATTTTTGCAAATAGTGCAATTCGCAGTATACCCTGTTGTCGAGCTCATAGTACATGTCTTTTTCGCCAATAGTCCTTTCACACTCAGCGCACGTGAAATGTCCGATGTGGTACTTCTGGCCGGCGGCGGTCAAATAGTGCCCTCTCAGGGGCTCGCCGCACTGAAAGCAGAGGAGATCTAGCCGCCGGAAGTAGTCTGTCTCGCACAGCGGCTTCTGCGGAATTCCATTCGTCTCCTCAGTAGCGTGACATCTCGCGACGACATTCTTGCCGCAGTCCTAGGTGGTTCTGATGAGATTGTGCGTTTGTAGCCTTTCTACTTTGGTACTTACATCACAGTTGAAGCATTCGGGATGCCATCTTTGGCCCAAGGCCCTCACAAACTGCGGTGCGAGCGGTTCGGAACATTGGAAGCACATCCGTGGTGGCTCGGGCTTTTCTGGAGCAGGGCTCTTTGAGTTTCCTTTGTTTTGATCACTTTGGAGCGCTAGTGCGTTCGATTGCTCTTCTACTAGGTCCGTACTTTCCTTTGGTGATGGGTGAGAGGAGTCTTGTGGAAGCGTAGGTGCTGGCCAGCTTGAAAAGTAATCAACCCGAGGAGGTACCGAGACGCTTCTGATGGCTCTTGATTCCGCAGGCCGTGGTGTTGAATCGCTGGCTTGTCGCCGGTGATCCGGAGGATCACGTGAGGAACCTACAGCAAATTGCGGCGAGACTGAAAGATACATCGAGCTCAGGTCTTGGCTGATTTCTCGAACCGTAGCCGTGTCGGAATCGTCAACGTCTGCTGCTACGTGAACCTCTGGTTTCTGCCTTTCCGCTTGGGCTTTGGCGAAGGCTCGTCTGTATGCTTGGCTGTTGAGTACCAAGTTATCGAATTCAAAATCGAGCTCTGATGGTGCAACACCCGAGATAGCTTCGACATCAAAAAAGCTAAGTTTAGTGGCGTCGTTGTCGAAGATTGACTGAGACTCCATCTTGATGCTTGGGCTTCGTGACCGAAGAGACTGAGCCTCAGAGGCAGGGGCCTGAATCTTCGCCCTATTTCTACGAATGTTTCTCTGAATGTCAGATAAAGTATTGCTATGCTGAGATTAGTCGAGATTCGAGGCTCAGAGAAGTGGCACTGACGTGTCGAGGACTTTTAGGAGGAAGGCTATCGACGCTTGTTGCCCTCTCAGCGCGCTCAACAGCTCTTTAAGCCTGTCCTGATTCCATATAAATTTGAGCTTGGCCCAAACCCCGGGGTTTCTTGGTTGAAGATGTCTTGTTTCGGCTTCGAGACAACTAAACACGGTCATGCATCCAGTAAGCGCAGTCTCAAATGCCTCCCAGACCTCTGTTCTCGACGCCCAGGCCTGTGAGAGATCATCGCGTCGGAGGATCTTCATTTGCAGCTCTGACAAACCGATACTGATGACTGTGGACTCGGAGCATATCATTGCGATGATGACTGGAACGTCTTCGTAGGCACCCGCAAGATCATGCAGCTTTTTGCAGGTGGACAAACATGTCGCCGTCAACCCGACCTAACCGATTCATCAGTGGCTTCCTCTGGGGTCGTTGATTTGCAGACTCACCACAGAGGTCGCGATCGACAACGGGTCCATTGTAATAAATTCTTGTTTGTTATCAGGGGCGACAAAGGTTCTGGCCAGGCCGTGGCAGGTTTAACAGCCATGACTGATGAGAAAGAAACAGCCGAGTTAAGCAGTGAGGGGCTGTACCTTGACGAGGCTCCCACCAAGTATTCGTCTTTTCAGCTGAGCGCCCATTTTCGCCGAGACTAGTGGTGGCGCTGGACACAGCCTCCACATAACGCTCGAACCTGGCTAATCGCTGACAGTCTCAGCGGTTGATAGCCCGCATCCAGTTGAGGTGAGGCTGACTCCTCCCGGGGTGCCTTATGGCAATATCAAGGCTTCCTGAGACAAGAGTGGGAGACCTTAGGATAATTTTGAGGATGTCGTTGATAAAACCGGCCTTATAGTTTTTTATGCTTCTATTTTCTTAAGTGTCTTTTGATCTGCGACTCACTACCCGTGTGGCTAGGATATAAAACCTGTTATTGTCGAATGCCTGACTGGTATGAATCGTCAAATCGTGCCCTTGCCGTGGCCACACATTCCCTAGCCACGTGATTAGCCCGAACGTCAGCCACCTGTATACAAAACACAAGGCTCTCTGAACCGAAAGTGTTTGCCTGGGCGTATTGCCGATGTTTATGTCTGCACTCTGCGAACCTGGGGTTTATCAATTGCCTCGTTACCAGTATCTTCGTGGCGTCAGTCTTCCGTTAGAAGTAGCGGACTAGCATATCGACGAAGGAAACAAGAACACAACAAACATACTTACAATGTTCTACCTACCAAACCTCAAGAATCTGTGGGCCGCTATCGATAGCCCATCGGACTTCGCACGGCCCGCCGAAGCTCCTGTTTGTACCTCCCTCGAGTCGCTGACCCTAACTCAGCTTCAGGAAACACGCTTAGAACCGCTTCTTCTGTGCCTCAAGAGTATACGAACACTCCACTGGTGTTGCTTAAACCGATCTGAAGTCGACTAAATTATTATGCTTTGAGTCTCTAAAGTAAATAAGAGGACAGCGTTAACGATAATAAAGGACATGTTTGGCTTTGCTATCACTCTCCAGCACAATGACTCAATTTGTTTATAGCCCTCGTGGTAGTAAAGAACGGGTATCATACAAGGTTCAGGGAAGAGATGGCGCGAATCGCCAATCCAAGACTGTAGTTAGTACCGCAAAGCTGCTTTGAAGAGTCTAAGAGATAGAAAGTTTAGGTCTACTGTATATGCAAGACGTAGCGCGAAGAGATCAAGACATACGGAAAGGCCGATCACTTCCTTGGCCCGTGAAGATATCTATTACCGCGAGCTGCTAATCAGATATAAAACTTGTACCTAAAGAGCCCCAATACTTACCGCTTGACTCGCTAAGTTCTTCCAAGCGGGCATTAACGGGGTACAAAGTACGATGTCACGTATCCTTCATAAAACTGTGGGACCAGCTCAGAAGGAAGCGAAAGACAATTATTTAAATGGTGCTTTGTTTGACTCAATTAGATACATTCCATGCTGATGGCACAACTTCAGAAATAAGCCCCATTAGTGTACCAACATGATCGAAGCCAAAGTTGATCCCGAGAGCCTATGTCGGGTGGATCTCAAATCTGATCTCCCTTTTCCACCAAGGTTGCACTAGAATTACGGTAATGAATAATTATAATCGGCACTGTTATAGTGCCAGTTACAACAGCAGATTGCGCAAAGCACCTTATTGACCCATCTGTCCCAACATTCCACCTTTCCGCCACGCATCGACAGGGAGTGCTTTCTAGAAGCACTAGTCTCCCGCTCCGGCAACTATATAGGAGTTAGAATCCGTGGGTAATGTAATCATCATCGACATCGTGATAGTGCCAGCTACAACAGCAGATTGCGCAGAACACCTTACGGACCCATGTGTCAGACCGTCTAACTCTTCCGCCTCGCATCGACAGGGAGTTCTTTTCAGTCTTCTGATTCGGCAACTATCTGGGTGTTAGAGCACTTCTCATCTTTGATGGATCGCAGATGTAACATCTTACAGGCTGAGTGTTAGGCGTCACCTGCACGGGTGCCTGGCCCTCGGGGACGGTAGTCTTGACAGATGGAGACATCTTGAGTTGTTGTTGCTAGCCTCGATTCAAATTTCGGCTTGGCTTTAGGTCGAAGTTGTGACTCGGGCACAGAATGGATGAATGATGGGAGAGTAAGAGATTAGACCCATACCAGATGGGCAGAGCAAGGTGACTTTATACCGTTCAGTTAGTGATGCCAGCTGTTCACACGAGCCTTTACTTTTGAATAGAGTTGGTTGAGGCAGTCCTAAGGTTACGTAGTGGAGCTAAAAGATAAACTTGATAATAAACATCATACTGATGCTCCGAGATGGCATGTGTTCTAGGACTTCGGGCACGATACCTTATTGTGTGGAGAAAAACAAGAGAAAAGAGTTACGTCGTTCAAATGTGTGATCTGGATCTATCTACAGGGATGTTGGATAAGGTATCATCATCTCGTGATTTGATTGATTCGCTGCCATTCGCGAAGAGGACAAGAGCATTTACATCGAAAACAACCCCGATAAGATAAAGCCGAGGGTGAGAAAGAAGAAGCGCCTGCCCGCACGTTATCACTGCTTGTGTGGCGGCAGACGATGGAATAACGTTTCGATCGTCGCCTGAAGAGGAAAATGCGTTGCATGAGCACGCGATAAGTGGTAAACCTTTGACATTCTCGGCCTAATTATGCACGCCCTCGCAAGAGCGAACAAATGATTGTTGAGGGTTCTTGCTTCACGGCTTAGGAAGAGAATTGTGTCGGCATTAAATTAGGGCTACTCAAGCTAAAAGTAAATAAAAGTTAATTTCTTTATTGTTATTGAGGCGGCTGCTGTTTCCTTTTGGCACCTAAAGCATAATTACATCGAGGCCTTATGTGGCCAATTCAAGCGCTCGGCAACACTTCCGGCTGGAACGAGTTTAAAGTTCGTATGTCTCTGACGGCAATGATATGCTCTTCAGGTTGTTCTGTCCTGCACGGCATTCTAATATCAGCTCTCATCCTTGCTTTGGAAATAATCAATTATAATTGCGACCAAGTACAATTTCTCGAAGTCGATCTTGATTATATGAACAGACAGCAGGCTGGATACCTTTCAGACCCAAAGAAGTCTGTTTGTCAGTTTCCAGGGTTTCGAATCTCATTTATCCATCACAGACAAAAGATAAATCTTTCCAGGTGCCTGCCGATTTCAGAAAATGAGACTCTCATCTCGGGCGACGAGGTCTCGAACTGCAAAGCGAGTAAGGAAAAACAAGGATGAACGTTTTCCATTATCAAGACAGAGAGATAAGTTATATACTGCGAACTATTCTCCATCATGGTAATGAAGGTCATCATGAACGTGCGACATTTTAGACGACGAGCGCTACGAGAAACAAATCACACCCAGCGGTTATTGTTAGAATATTCCTTGATATAACCAGAGACGACCTTCGCCATAGAGTAGGGAGAAGACGCAAACCCTGGCTGAACAGAATGACAAAACTTAAAGACCGGACAATTCCAAAGTACTGTAGAGCACAAAAGGGCGTTACTAAATCCACTTGCCCCAGTGGTCGGTCGTTTTCTATTGTTTAAAATTGCCCGAGTGGGCCTTATGTGGATGTCAGAACGGTGGCTTGGCCGACCATCACCAATGGAGCAATGTGTCTGTGTCATTTAAGAAAACCTCTGTTCCTATCCAGGCTACCTAATCTGAAACACCTCTCTATACATACGCCGCTTAATTTCGCTAAGGCGGGAGCGGACAAGGCCGCACAAATAATGGGGAAGATAATTTTAGGTTTCGTCTGCTACATAGAGTTTACTGAATCTCCACCAGGAGCAGTCTGAGGCGAAGTGAGGCGGGAGCCAAAGATGCAAGTGCGGATTTAATACTCAATTAACAAGCCTTGACCTGGGGGTCGATCAAATCAATATAGAACACGGGCTTATGAAATACTATAGACGACATGTCCAAGAGTTGAATAGGCAAGTACACTATCAGTTGTGAGGAAATAAGACCACCAGGGTCTTATCGACATGTATCTATTGTGAACCCAGCGTAAAAACATCAGACCTTGTCTCGTTCAAAGTTCAGCAGAGTCCAATTCGATCCTTTATCCTTGCAATCATAGGTCTAAAATACAGATCATTCAATCTGTCCCTGAGATAATGATTGAAGCCATAAGTCAATGCATTCACAAGTCCAATAAACTGTGTTGGAGCTTGAAGGGCAACGTTAATTGTTTTCGAATTGGGGTTGCCAGATGCTTCCATAAGCCGATTTACCAGTCCTGGCATCCAGAGAAGAACATACATGAA
This sequence comes from Fusarium sp. MBC 119, assembly GCA_030411635.1. Lineage (NCBI taxonomy): Eukaryota > Fungi > Ascomycota > Sordariomycetes > Hypocreales > Nectriaceae > Fusarium > Fusarium sp. MBC 119. The sequence continues at coordinate 30,320 of JAPERM010000439.1, read as the reverse complement.
GGGGTATGCGTTGAGTAACAGCATTCTTTTGATCTCAAGTTCGACTTGATTAGCATTTGGACGCATGTGGAATTCACTCGCGTTGGTTTGCAAGACGCTAATCTGGCTGTGCTGGGATTGCCTTGGCTGAAACGTTTGGGCAGACAAATTGCCAGTAACTTCCGGCATTGTTGAATCTGGTCCAGATTTTGATGCTGTCGGTCGATGGCGAATGATCCCTCCCTGGGCCTTACTAGGGCCAACTTCGGTTCTTTCTCCCAACTCCAGATTTATCTCCTTGATTCCATCCTCCTTGGGTGACAGGGGTGATTGGTATTCTTCGACAGATACCGTTGATTTAGTCGCTGTTGTTTTCGATTGCACCCGCTCGAATGGGTCAAGCTCGAATTCTTCTTCGTTCATGACCTTGAACCCGTTTCTTTTGGGGCTCTTGAATGGAAGAGAGATGATTTTGTTGCTTGCTGGTGCATCGCATCGCAGTTGACGGATCTCGCGGGGTTTAGAACCGAGTCTTCTTCTCAAGTAGATCCATATGTAAAGGTAAATGGCAATTGTGCTGAAGATGCTGAAGATACGCCAGCCATGTCCCATTGAATATCGTAGGTCAGGACGGTCTATTGCTATCCAGCACCAATTGCCACCCACAGGCTGCATCTCACCCATGAATGTTGGTATGATGCTTGTGATAAGGGGAAGAATACAGATAGAAAGACAAATGCATATTCTGTTTGTCATAGACACCGCCGGCATGTAAATCCGCTGGGTTACGGTAAAAAGTGTAACAACAGCAATAGCTAGTATCGAGAGGTCTACCCCCTGAGCTGAAAACTGGCCAATAAAGCCATTGACAGTGCAAAGTCTTCCAGTACTAAGTTCTCCGTTCTTGAGAAACCAGATACCAGACGTGGAATTGTTCAGGTTGTTTGCAAACTCTGTCAAAGAGTTATTAGTATATCAAGACAAAAGAGGCAGATATTACACACCAAAAAGCATTAACTCGAGAATAAGCATGTGTCTAAAGGTTCGGATATGGTGGCGATAGATAGCAAATGAAATCAGCACGCTGGTAGTTGCAAAGAATGACATGACACTTCCTGCCAAAGTGACGGAGGAGATCGCTCTATGAATGTCAAATGCCATTCTCGATAATGTCGCTAGAATGACGGATCCTGAAAGAATAAAGAAAAGAAAAAAAGCTGTAAAAAATGTTACTAGTAATATCAAAGAAGAAGAGCTGAAGAACACGCTAGCTGATTCGGAAATAGTCACTGCATTGCGATCTTTTTTCAATCTTTTAAATCTTCTGTTGTCATGATCAAAGCTCCTTATTTCTGCGCCATCTTGTCGGTCCGACAAATAGGTGTTGTTTCAGCGCGGAAGAGGCCGAGAGTCCCGCCCCCTGTCTGACAAGGGTTGACGTCGGCTATCTAACACTTACACAACTTCCTGAAATTAAGTCAGTTCACTTGCAGCCTTAGCATCAGGTGAGATGATATCATGTGCGGCAAAGACTGTGTGTTGTTATGTCGGGTAGAATTCTTACATAACGTTGGGCAGTCACCAGGGTACTGTAAAATTATCCTGGTGAGCTCAGCTTTTGACTTCCGCAGTCACTGTGTAGGAAGTTATTGCGTTATTCTTGTTTGTGCAACCCTTGCCTTTGCCCGTGGTGCGGATCTTGCACTAACAAACATATCACATCTCAGTTGCTAAGATTACTGTTGTTTATAACTGGAATACTAATTATGAAACGATGTGACAGCCTGGACGAAAGGCTGTTGCCGAATCTTTTGGTTCAATACGAGGTTCTGAGAGGTTAAATTGCGAATCATGTACCGTTGAAAAGCCAAGACTGAGCCTTACCTTGCCCTTTCACATGAGCATATTTAAAGCATGAAATTCATGTCTCAGAAAAGATAAAGGATGGTTTTATAGAGCGACGGCTCGTTATCTCCTGGGTCACGCAAGCACTCACGAAGATCGACATCCAGGTTTATTGGTGGAGATGCTGACGATTTTGAAGTACCGAGAAAAATGGATATAGGGTGAATGTAACTTGGACATAATATCGGGATAATGCGAAGTGGAGTCCAAGTCATGTCAGCAGGTGTACCACTTAGGAAGGACGAGCTAGCACCCCAGAAAAGGTTGTATTCTATCCCATGTAATACTTTCTCAGGGGAGTTCCGCATCGACGGCAAGTCGGCTGTACCGGCAAGGACTTTGTAACCTTGCTTGCGGCGTTCTGCTGAGGTGTGGCCTGGTTCATGGCCCAAATAACAATGTATTAGAGACGCCCAATTATGCCCATAATCTTGGCAGAGGTCAGGAAGTGCATTCAATTGCCGCTTTGACAAATACTATGAATATGTCTTCTGCTGACTTCCTACCTTATTTTTCTATGAGACGGACGAAGAACCCTGTACCAATTCCATCATATCCAGAGGACCAGCAATGGAACTGCAAGGGGTGCTATAGCTTTTCCGAATCGCCCATTAGTAGCGATAAGATAGGAGAAATCTTGGCTGACAGTTGATGCTAGAGCCCATGCAATTAAGCATAGGGTGGGACCACCCCTAGGTGAAGGTTTCCATTACTGTAGCTACATATATGACCAGCCAATCTTGGCTTTGGTCTTGCTAGACTTTCATTGTCAAACACCATGGCCCCAAAGCATCTGTCAACGCTGACACACAAGGAGACATAAGAAATGAGATCCACGGCATTGTAAACTTGTTCTTCCGGTTCATAGAGAATCCGTTTCGTTCATGCCCGCTGTCTAGATGATACGGAGCATGCCTGAAGAATACTATTGCATGTTGTCTCGATATGGTATGTTTTCTAAGTTTTTAAATTAAAAAAGCATTAACTAGTGTATTTTTTCTTTTTCTTTTTCTTTTTAATAAAGCTAATTCGAGAATAGTAAAGTACTAGTAGCTTCCTAGGGAATTATACACGTACCTCCTTGGAAGGATTATCCGGGATATCCAACCATCCTACTTAACCCTCCTCAGTCTTGCTGACGATCGCGACCTAAAGCTAGCTTGCGTAGGCTGGTCTGTAAATACCACGTCTAGCTCACAGCCTAGACTCAAATTCCAGATCTTCTTCTTCCTCGTCTTCGTCTTCGTCTTCAGTCTCGTCCTCTCTCTTAGGAACCTCCATACGATCAACCTCAAAGATAAGTTCAATAATTTCCGGATGCCCATCCTTACTACTCGTGTTTTTGTAGAACTGTATAGTCTCTCTGTACCACTCTGGGTCACCAGACTTTGCCTCAAGTGCAGTGTCCTTGATGTCATCTAGCACAGTCATTTCAGGATCCAGCCCTCTACCATTAATAACACCATCTTCCACTCCTCCCTCAATGCAGACTCGAGCCCAGATGGCGTCACCATATCGTTTCTCGCGAATCGAATCGACATACATACTTTTCCATGGTTCGACAAAGGTTACCATAGTCTGAGTATAAACTTCATGGATAGAGATGTCGAGGAAAATATCCTCAACAGCGCGCATATCGTTGGTTTCGGACATTGCGGAGCTTCTGCACGTGAACATTAGCATACCACAAGGTTGAGCAATAGGCATGACGTACTTAGGTATGTGAGATGCAGTGAGGGCAAAGGAGATGCTATGTAAGAACAGGGAGCGTGGGCTGTGTAACATGACAAAAAACAGTTTGGGATAGAGATTGGGAGAAAACGCACGCAAAAACTGTTGGTTTTATTTTAGGACAGTGGAGGCAATCAGGCAACAGCCTGCAGTTGGTCTAGCTTTCACACCAATGACATATGACCCCCGTCGGACTTTGATGCGGAAATAACTATGACCCATGTCATCGTATCACTTTTATGTAGAAGCCATCATCCAACGTTTCAAACTCTGGCTACTCGGCCACGAGCTTAGCCCGACGACAACCTATCTCGTTCTCTGTGTGGTCCAAATTTCGACAAGTTTATATAAGGCTGAAAAACTCCGTCACATACCAAATTCCATCCCACCTCTTTCACGCGTCGCGGTCCATTAAACGTGTTCTTTATCAAGGTTAAAGGTAGGACCTTAAATCTTATCTGAGGACCAAGGGGACCTAAGCAGTCGCGTTCCATTGCATGGCTTTCTGCCGCCTTCTCGCTTCTAGTCTTGCTATGTATCTGAGCTTTAGACTGTGGTATCGCGCAAGTATCAAGCTCCCAAACAACTTTATCTGGGCACGATTCTTCAACTTTTATGCCCGAGGATATCTAGCGGCATTTGATTCGTCGGCAAGTGGGTTTACCTGGGGTACCATTGGCTGCACAGTGCTTGGTATGTATGAAGGAGTCTATCCTCGCGGTGCCGTCATTTGGCTTGCGTTGATGATAGGGTTGCTTGCTTTGGAATAATGGGCTCAGAACTTTGACAAGTGAGTTGGAAAGACCTCCAATGTGACACGCACTGAAAGAGACAGTTTCGCGACGAGGACTCTGACCACCATGGGGTTCATCATGAGAAGAACAGACGAGAAGAGCAAGTAATAAACAATAAAATATCGGAATACTTGGATGTCTTTGAGATGTAGATGGAAAGTTTGTACTGCGAATGAAGTTATAGCCCTATAACTGTGTCTTTCAGGTATATGTATAACCTCGTCGTATGATACCATGCGACCCCGAGTCGCCAATGTAGTACTTGACAGTTCCCACTTTGTCCTCAGTCTGATCTAAGGTGTGCGACACGTCGATCCTGACAGAGACAGGCTCAAGAAGCTCACCACTATACGCAGCACCTTTGAGAAGTTTCAGTGTCTCCTGGTCAGCCCCGGCCAGCAGAGACACGAGACCCAGATTGCGCGAGATAGGGACCCTGAAGAGCAAGGCCACCACAATGAGAGCCAGCAATGTCATGGCTGGTTGGATGCCGACAATCAAGTATAACCATGGGCTATGCCGCAACGTGGGCACCGACTTCCTAATGGACTCGTTTGCTAGGTAGGTCTCATTAAAATAGCCCACGGTTTTGTGTGCACGCCATAAGGGACCATGCGGTTCCACTTCAACGAGGCCCTCAACAGCAGCAATATAAGAGTGGTAAGCCATTGCTATGGTGAATGTGTGAGCTGCTACACGCCAATGGGAGTGCTTCCGTATCGATGAGAACTCTCCTAGATGTTCCGAAATGCTTGATATTAGGTGCCCGGCTAAGTAAGACTCGGAGTTGTCGTATATCTGGTATTTGTAATCAAGAGGCTTGGGGTCGCATCTGCCTTCTTCTAATTCCACCGAGCTGCGAGTTATTTTCCACGTTGCCGAGCATCTATGCCTCTTGACGTCAAATCGCATGGCGTCGTATCTAATGAAGTCGGCGGCAGCCTGGTAAGAAACTCTATTGGGAGATTCAGAGAAGTTTCCCGATCCCATGGTTCCAGCAAGGGCCCAAGATCCATTCCAATGGCGCCGAGTATCACGAATCTCACTCGAGGTCTGATGAATCATGACAAATGTAAGTTTATACCCGATATTGAAACTGTGAACACGTGTGATGTCGAACGTCTGATTCCAGTATGCCTCGTCACCTATTGTGGCATTGTATTGGGCCACGGTGCCTCGCACATCTTTTGTGGTGAGGTACCAGGCTGCGTCTCTCTTGAGATCTTTTTGACGCTCGCGGATGCGATTGGGCAACGGTGCATCAATGGAGGCGGCCGAAGTGTTAGATATCAGAATGGAGCTGAATCCATACGGCCTTGGTCTCTCCTCAAGATCTATCGGAAAGGGTACGTCGTCGGAGGTTCCGACCAAAAAAGGTGTTGTTGCATTTGCGAAAGCAGCATTATGCTTGGGCGATCGTTTTCCGTAAACACGAAAGTTTTCTAACGCGTTGCTTTGAAGCCCTGGAGGGGCTGTGGGACCGTAATTACCAACAGACACTGACGCGCTGGAATAGGCAAAGCCACCAATGAATTGCTTGTAGCCGACGCCTAAAGCAATCGGCATGATTTTTAGAACCACGATGATGATTCTCCATATGAGGCAGAGACGACTCGCTACCGGAGAGGAGCGGAGGATGCCCTCGATGTTTTGCAAGGTGAACTTTCCATACTGTGCCTCGACGAGGGCGAGGGCGTACGGCAACACTCGTTGGAGGCAGAGTGTTTGGACTGCTATCAAAAGGCCAAGGATCATGATTTGACCGCCAAAGCCTAATAAGGCGGCGTAGAGGTACTTGGGATTGATGACAACGGCGGCAGAAGTGAAGCAGCAGAGTGAAACGAGAACAGCCAGGAAATCAAGGTGACTGATAACCTGCCTTGAAATCGGCTTGCCCAGGCTATGCGTGGACAGGGTCTCGCTCATTCGCCATTGAAATGCCACATGGTTATCTGATTGGGAAAATACACGGGTGTAGTTGGGCATCATGGCTTAAACCAGAAAACGTGCGATGGATGGGGAAAATAGTAGGTAGAGGAGGAAAAACTGGGTTAGAGAAGTTGTTCTCCGAGGGGAGCGGATATCTTGATATAAAACAATTGCAAGATGAAGATGAAGAGGAGCAATTTATGAATCGCCCATCTCGCTTAGCTATACCTTGATGCCAGTCGTACGAGGCTCTACAAACTTACGCAAGACTCATCATAAGGTGCCGTATGCCTCTCAGGCTGACTTCAACAACCGTAAAAAAACAGTCTTCCGTGATAACTCGTTGCTCTCCATGGGGACATATGCAGGCTTAGACCAACTGTCCACGTCCTCTTGTGGTACCCTAGAAACAGACACGACCCATACTTCTCGCGTAGATCTTAAGCTACCAAGGCAATACGAGTCTTCGTCCAACGTGAAACTACTCAGATTCGATATTCTTTCACCGGTTGCATTCAAGGCAGACTCCTGGCTGTTCTCGGATATATTGAAATGGATATTATTCCCCGCCGTAATCAGTTGCAAGACAGCTAAGAATACGTCAGGCTACGCTACGCTCCTCATTTTGATCTTTACTTTGTAATTGTTTTCATTCCTTTAATGTTTCTAGAGAGGAGATGGTAGCTGAACACCAGATAATCAGATCAACAAACAGCGGAGCGCCGCCACTATCTCGTCCACTCCAACCGTCGCACACATGACACCGTGGCTTTCTTAGACATCCCGTCAGCCCGTATCTGCGAAGATGAATCCACCAGTTTCCAAAAAAAAAAACTATCGACTAGGATCTATGCCACCAATTATAAAAAGCAAGCAACTACATCACCACCCGCTGCTTTCTCCTAGCCCCCAACTCATGGATCCCCAATTCAACTGACTCATATTGACTGTCAACGGTGTCTGAGCCGACAAGCCGTTATATGTAGTGGTGTCACTTCCATCATACCCAGGCTGCCCAACCATGTTGAAGAACATGCCTGGGTTGTTAAAGTCCGATGTCATCTGCATAGGCATGTCATCCAACGCCATATTCGCAAAACCTTGCGACTGGTCGCTAGTGTCATCTTGCGTCCCTTGGTGCATCTTTTCAAGGTTTTGGTTGATATTTTCGATAAGCTTTGGTGTAATTACCTCTCTTCCTGCCTGCTCATATGCTGCTTTAATAGTATCCCAAGCGAGCAGAACAATATTGGTGAAGGGCTTGAAAACGAAATGATGATCGGATTCAGGGTCGAATCTGGCCTCGTAGTTGTCATTCATGACTTCCCACTCCCGTTCCGCTTCACTGCTAAGTGGTCGGGTCTTCAAATCCTGAATAATGCGGATGTAGGCAGGGAAAGGGAAGTAAAGCTGAAGGAACCAGCGGAATCCTTTTGTAAGTGGCGAGCCCATCAACTTGGTATCGCACTCGAGCCACTTCATGGCGTATGACACGGCTGTTTGGTGTTGCTTTGGGGAATACCCGACAGATGAGTCAAGATAGCTCAGAAGGTCGGTCATAAGACGACAAGTTGCTATGCTTCCACGCGCTGTCCAGAGGGTCATGTAATGAACCCTATTTTCAACGTCGCAGAATCTTAGGTACTTATCCTCGATCATCTTTTCTAATGCACCGATATCTCCGCATTCTGGAAGGGCTTTCGCCAACGGCTTCATGGCTGGGTTGGTAAATGCGATAAAGTACTGACTGTGGCGAGTGAATTCGCCGATCTCACTTCGTACGATGGCGAATAGCGCCTCTGTGGCTTGCTCTTGAGGACGCGGGGGTTCCTTGGTCTCTTCTCGGAGTTCAGAGTCGCTCACATTCATTGGCAACGCACAATCCCAGCCCGGGGCAAGGGTGGTGGGTTTATGGTCACCTAGAGCGCTGACGCGAGCGTCTAAGAGAACAAGAGACCACCATAGTCTCCGTCGCATTTCCGCTTCTAGCACACTGTGTTTGACATTGATTGCTTCGCTTTGGAGACCCATTCGCTGCGCGATACGCATTGCCACCGCAAGCATAGATGAGATAGACTTGGGATGAGAACCAGATCGTATTGAGTGCTAAAGAGGGTGAGTAAATACAGGACATCCGACACGAATTAGAAGACTCACCAAATACAAGAAGAGTGCGGTCAGACAGTCCCGGCTACCAGTACGAAGAAAAGTACTGTTCAACAGCGCCTGCTGACATCCAAATTGAAACCTCTCCAAGAGCTGTTTCTTCGGTTGCTTGAACATAGAGTCGCATTCAGCGGTAGACAAGCTCAGTATTGCCATGCAGTATATGCCAAACATGAGAGCTTCAAGGGTAGGAGGAACCTCCTTGACATTAGATGCGGCTTCGACAATGCGACCCTGGAGGGTAGGTGTGTGGGTAACCTTCAGCAGAGGGTTTACATTGTCAAGATATATCTGCCAGAGCCTGAAAAGCTGTGCGGGGTCAGGGTGTAATGTGTAGAGCTCAACGGCAGTTTGTCGGGAGCCAAACAGCATATGGTCGTCGCTACTGTATTTCTGGTCCATCGCGTTGCTAAAGACGTTTTCGCGAAATGAGTCATTGGGATCACGATACTATACAAGCCTGAGTTAGTTATCTGTCACGAGAAGGAGTGTTTGCGAGTAATTATTACCCCTTGACGCATTGCCTGCCATATGTTTCTTGACAATATCAGCCAGCCGTTTTGTGGGAAAGACGCTACTTGTAGATGACAGGGAGTAAAAGACAGGCCACTTACCTGGCTTCGGTTATACCCTCGGACCTAGCATGAGAACCCTCACTCTCCGCATACTCATGGTCTGAAAGCTGGGTATCCGGAGAAGTTTTCTCTGTAGTATCATTATGCTCGTGAAGGGGTTCAAACTTGACATTATTCTGCCGCATCAAGGCCTCATACTTCCTCAAACGGTCCAGTAGTTCGCGCTCGGGGAACCGTCGCCTGCGTGGTCGGGGCTGAGTGGCTGGCACGCACTGCGTTCCATGCTTGGTACAATTCGAGCAGGGGAACTTTCGGTCACACTTGACCTTGCGCTGTTGGCAGAGGACGCAGGCCAGAACACGCTGCGGCTTGGGCCTGTGCGTGTCTGGGCTGTCTTGCATGGGCGTAGACATGGCCGATTACACAGCGGCTTCGGGGTTTAGCGGTGCCGTCAGTGAAGACTGGGCAGTTTAATAATGGGTTGAGGATAATGGAAGTGGTAGTATCGTTATGGTAATTGTTGGGTCTGGAAGTAATCACGCTCAGGACGAATTCATTATCGGTCAGGAATGGAGGCTTCGGGCCTTTCTAAGTCCCGACACCGTCTCCACTTTTCTGTGTCTCGGCTCCGTGATTACGTCGGGCTTTACCACAGTCCGACTATCAATTTTTTACGACGTATCGACGTATCAAGTTAATTCGGCACACTTGCAGAAAACCCAAAGCCAAGTCTAGATTATTATTTAGTTCATAATACCTCGAAATGAAAGCTGACCTATTCGATCCAGCTCTTGTCTCTTATGGTGGGGGCTTAGACTCGAAACATGAAGTCCAATAAAAGGACATATTTCCGGGGGGTACAGTCGGATTTGAAAATAGCAGACGGAGTTCTATATAAATTTTCATATATAGTTCGAAGAGAAGTTAACTGAGACTGTTAGAATCGTATGAGTTTCTGGAACGTAATACCGACGTTCATCAGCGTCATAGCTATGTCTGACGTCAAGACTCTGACCCCGCGAAAACAAGATCAACAGTCTTTTAAATATCAACCACTATCTTCTCGAGCACCTTGATAGATACAACTGACTTGCACCAGTTGAACTACTGCTTTCTTTATTCTTATTCGTTGATCTATACCACATTGCTACACTAAGCCTAATTCACTATGCCTAGCTACACCGGAAAATGCGTTTGTGGCAACGTCAAGTATAGCGTGTCATTGGACTCGCCCGATGATGCTCGAACCTCACTCTGTCACTGTGGCAGCTGTCGCCGGGCATTCGGGACCAATTTCGGACTCACTACAAAGGTTAGTCTTGTAATACCATTTGTCGACGCAGCTAACAGGTTGTTAGGTTGCTCTTGATGGTTTCAGCTACGACCAGGGAAAGCCAAAGACTTTTAAGCAGGAAAACGGTGTAGTTCGAGAGTTTTGCGACAACTGTGGTGCTTTTATCTGCGAGTATGGCGTAAGTGCTTTGTCAACTCAGTGAAGAGAGAACGCGAGACTGAGAAGAGAATAGGAACAAGCAGCCGACAAGTTTCGATACATCATGTGGGGAACCTTTGATGAACCAGAAAAGTTCCCTCCCAAGGGCGAGTTCTTTTGCAAGTACAGGGCAGAATGGATGCCAGAAGTACCAGGTTAGTTGACACCAATCATTTACTCTGACACTTCAAGTACGAGCCAAGCTAATGACTATTCAGACCTATTTCACAAAGCCGAGATCAAAGAGTGATACAAACTTATGAAGCATCTGACCTTTGCAATGAAATACGTGCAATGGTCCTACAAAAAATACTATGGGAATAAACAATAATCAAAGTTTGTATGTCGACTATTATACAAGACAAATGTGCCCCTGCGATTTCGACCAATCAATCCCTCTTCGTGCTACATGGCACGAAGGCTATCGGTCTGGATTTACATAGAAAATCGCCTGAAGAGGTGCAAGCCGTTGAGAGAGGGGATCATCTGTCCTTGAGAATTGGGCATGATACTTTACTACTTCATCCTGTAAACAAAAACTGCGTATCTTTGATGTGTGGCCTTGATCCATCTTTTTGAAATATTGATTGAATAAAGTATCTTTGTAGTGATGAAACTGGGTCTGAAGATTAAGATGCATATATTGGAATACATATTTATTTCTGGTTTCAGGGTCTTCCAAAAGGAACTCCACAACGCCTGCGACATCGCAAGCCATAGGTTATTCAAGAGAAAACAACTGCGCCTTATTTCGAAAGTATTCGACAACGCTATCATCCCAAGACCGTAACATCGACTTCACAGCCTCGATCGTCTCACCGTCCCAAGGTCCCATGACGCCATATGATAACGATGTCGTGCCCAGTATATGACTCGCGAAGTCAACACGCAAATAATCAATCAACTCAGGAACAGCGTTGCTCTCAGTGACAACTTCTGGAGACCCAAGAGAAACCGCAATGCCGATATGCATGCCAAACTCGTCACCCAGCACATCCTTCATTATCTGGTAATTATCGTGATACGGCATAGGATCATGTGTCAAGTCAATCATGAGCTTCACGGTATCCGACGCGATCCTAAGCATATCTTCCGTGGACATCGCTTCGTCGCCCTGAACACACCTCGATAACAGGATCTGGAGCTTGATACGGAATGTGTTTGGGAGAAAACGTGGGTGTCGCTTGGGATCAACCTGCCACTCGTGAGTCCGCAGCTGATCTATGTGGTCGATGATTCTGTAGAGAACGCTTTCGACCCTTCCAGAATCAACAGACTCAGGAGCAGCGCGCTTGTTTTGTACCAGGCTTTCGACCACGGTATTAAGGCTGTCAACGTCACCCTTCTTTAGAAAGATCTTGCTCATCTCCCACACGAGGTTTTCAAGTAAATTAGTTCCATCTGCGAGTTTCAATACGCTTGGAGTAGACGAAAGGTTTGCGCAGGCCCAAAAACCTCCCAATTCGTAATATGTTGTTTCGCCCATGCCCCACAAAGATAACCAGTGCCGTCCTGAGTTGGACTCACGCAGTTGCCTGTCATCCTTGATGTAAGAAGTGATTCTAGCCACACTGGTTCCGGGCTCGAGACTCATCAAGAGATAGCTTGCCATGCTTCGAAAGAGGTCGATTGTAACTAATCCAGCCTCTTCAAAAATGCGTTTGATCACACTACCTTGAACTGGTAAGAGTGGCAAGCTCGCTGTATCAGACAAGGGGAATTTGTGTCTCGGTAAGAAGAGTAGGAGCCAGCGTTGATGCACTTTCATCGACCTCTCCAGGACCTCACTCAGAGCACGTGAAATCTCTTTCTGAAACCTCTCAGACATTGATCGTTTCTTTGAGCTCGCCCGAATAAAAAGTTCGAGCATTGGAGGAAAGCTGTGGCGCGGTTCCCACACCTCTGGCAAAGGTCCGCCTTCTTCTGCAATTCGCCATTCCTCTTCAGTCGTCGGGTTCCACTCGTTCAAAGATGAAGCCCTGGGTACCCCGTATCGATGTATCGCCTGGATAGCCAAACGATCGACCTCGGGATCATGTGCTGCAGCTGCTGTACTCACGATACTGTCTAGGGCGGCGACGTGGGCATCAATATGATTTGTTCGGTCCAGAACCTGGCAAAGCATATCGATTGAAAATCTTGGGGAAGTAACGCACACACCTTGCAGTGCTTGAGCGAGGGCTTTGATGGTTGTGATTTTGACATTCAAAGGATTTTCAGGAGCAGTGGATTGATGGTCACCGAAGAAGCCACTAGTTAACGAAGTGATCATGTCTTTGCCCTGATCAGGCGTTAATGATCGCAAGAAGCCTTCGTTAAAGATGAGTCGATGCCACCCACTATGTTCATGTAACTCGAGGACACTGGCTTGAACAAGATCACATGCAGCCGCTGGACGATCACTGCGTGAAAGCAATCTGATAACGAATGCAAACTCTCCGGAGTGGGGAGCATCTGTACTCGTCTCGTCCAGAAGCTTCTTAAAGATCGACGATGCTAGATCAAGAAGAAGCTGAATCGGGATGTCAAGGATAAAGTGTTGCAAAAGCCTTTTAGCATCGTCCACGCCCAAGAGGCCATACTCAAGATAATTCGGATCCAAGCTGACGAATGGGAATCTCTTGCTTTGAACATCTGGTGGCGTAATTGACTTGTCAGCCCCATATGATTCATTCAAGACCAGGATGGCAGCGTAGATAAAGTAATCCACGGCGTACGACGGAAGGTCACGGCCCTGCCTCTCGACCAGTTGCCAGTATGAACTAGGTTGAGGTAAGCTGGCTGCGCTGAAGTTTCTCCGAAACGGCCTGATGGATGGGTTTAGCATGATATCGAGATATGTCGGCTCAAGATCCTGGCTTTCCATACTTTCGAGCAACGAAGCGATGCCTGCGTCCGGATTCCAGCTCGACTGATCAGTCGGACCTGTCTGTGGGAGTAATTTCGGGAAATTGGGTAATGGGGTATCATCGCATTCTTTGATCTCGTGGGCCAGAACACCAGCAGACTTGAAATGTTGTGCCCAAAACATGCTTGCTTGAACAGCAGACATTCGGTGCTTACTCAACTCGACAGTAGCATACGACCAGGCCCTAGCGATGCGAGCTTTTCGCTCATCACCGATGCATCCGCGAATATAAATATTCAATGCTTCTACCCAACTGTCCAAGAAACGTCCAGCGGCCGTCTTCGAACCATCGTCCATTTTGCAGGGCGATAGGTAAGTTTCGACGTCACCAAAAATGATCTTTTCAGCTCGCGCTTCAACGTATTTGAGGGTGAAAGGCGCTTTCGTCGAAAACTGAACGAGACTTTGGATGGGTAGGCCTGTAGGACATGGCATGTTCACTGTACCATCAGACAAAATACCAAGTTGGCGAAAGTCCGTCCAGAGTCTGTCTCGCCTCTCCGACAAGACATCTAGGAATCGAACAGCAGGCTGCCTGAGATTTCCAATGGATCCCAAGTTGAAAAGACTTTGTGCGCAGCCACCAAGTGCTTTGTTATTCGAGCCAAGCGCAAGCCTTTCCGCCTCTATCAAGGTCTGAATCGTCGGTTCCCACAATACTTGGAAGACCGCTTCGTCGGAAAGACCAAGGTCATCCTGCCATGCGTTAACCCTTGCCAGTCTCTCCTGTGTCAGTAGACTCCCTAGTATGAAGGTAAATTGTCTTCCAGCAAGGTTGAAGTCGGGCTCACTTGCTGACAAGACAGCCTTCTTTATGAACAACAAGAAGATTTGGTTCGCCTTGCTCAGGTGGTGCATGGTTTTTGTGTAGTTGTGTTTAGTATTGGTCGGATCAGCAGGTAATGCACTGAGGAGGTCCAGACCTTCGTTTGTAGAAAGCGTGTAGTTGCTAAGAATCTCTCCGAGAACTAGAGGGTCCTTGGCGAATCGGTCTGTCCAAGTCACGACATCCATAAGTATATCGATATCGCCAGTGGAAGTCGCCAAGAAAAGGCATGATTTTACCCAGAATGCACGCTTCGACGCAGACCGTTCCTTCGTAGCTAACTGCTTACGTCGAGAAAGCTCATCGACGGGGGAAAAATGATCAAGGTCCAAGCCGCTAGTTGTCTGCGTATTACCAATAGCCTTGATCAACAAGGCTTGTAAGATGTGTATATCCACACCCGAATCGAGTGGTCCCTTGCCAAGCTTCAACACAGACTCGAACTCTTGACCCAAACGGGTTTGTAAGAACTCAAGACTGGGATCGGATTTCATCAGACGGTCGAGGAGGTTCCACGCCTCTTGTGGGCGTAAGAGCAAAAACGTCCCAGGACTCAGCCTCAGCTTCTCGGATGTGCGAATGAGAGAAGTTTCGTTCCCTTGACCAATATCCAGTTGAAGGCTTTTCGCGTGCTGTAGGAAAAGTCGAAGGATCGAATACCTTCGTTTAGGCGGTGCTGCTCGGACAAGTTTTTCCGCGAAAGATGCTTGAGCAAATGACTTGGGTATAAGCTGGATTAGATCCACTAGCACATTCTCGAAACTCGAAGTACCATTGAATCGTGCCCAGTCTTTTACGGCGAAGATGAAGAACCTCTCAGCTTGATCTTGCAAACATACGTGTTTCGAGAAACATTGTATGGCCAATCGCCAGAGTGCCAGGGTTGACTCGCCGTCCATCGATCGTCGATGATAGCGTTTCAATAGGCTAGTCATAGTCTCGATAACAACAATCTGGGCTGTCCAATCTAGGGTTTGGCGCTTGGAAAATGTGTCGAGCACAAAAAGACCAAACTCAACACTGTTGTGGACGAAAGCAGCCAGGTAGTTCGCGTCACAGCCAGACTTGGCCAGGACCGATTCATATCTGGCTGTGGTTTCATTCGAAAGATTTTGTCCGTGACTCTCCCAAACACGCAGTTGCAGACGCGTTCCAAGAGTACCTTCCCAAGCCAGTGCTGTCTCTGGATCGCAAGCAGGCACAAGAAGCTGGTAGGCAGATTTTAGTGGTCTGTCATCTGCACGGGTATCTGAGCTGCCAGACTGAATCTTCAAGATAGGATATAGCTCAGCAAGCAGCTCCGACATAGCCACCCGCCGTTTTCTCCACGTACTCCCAGCTCCGGGATATTTTGCCAAGGACTTGCACATGTAGTGGACATTTTTGACGCTCAGGGACGATAGAACATCAATCAAGCCAGAGGTGCCACCAATGCCGGCCCAGGTTTGGTCGAACGTTGCATCCTTGCGAAGACGTCGGGAAAATTCTCTGATAGCTGTCCTCTGTAGGCATACCGAGTCTTGCTGGCGCAAACATGCAAGGGTACAGTGCAAATCATTGGCAACAGTGACCCAGAGGGAAGCAGCGCGTGGGGAGATGGCCCCGTCGCGAGCAGCAGTGAGTATTGTCTCTGTTATCGTAGCCTTGGTTGGTTGGTTGCTCGCAGCAGCGGTTCGAAGTTGCGCCACTTGCTCAGGGAGTGAGGATGAATTAAGTTTATCGATAATGTTGACCGATTCTTTGGATGTCATGTTGATAGTGAAAAGACTCTATGTGAAAGAGGAGCAGTTGAAGGTGTTGGGTTTCGTTTGGTTATTTATTTTCTTTTCGTGGTTGGATGGTTAACGCAAGGCGTATTGCCGAGCCAACGTTTTACCTGTCATAATGGGAACTTTGAATCGATACGGCCTGACTCACGCGGCAAGTGCTGTTATTTGCTAAGAGAATTAGGCTAAGCCCCGTTTGTATTCCAGAAAGGCGGGCCTTGGCCACATCTATCGTATCCAATACGAGCTTGGGATATCCTCCAGCCTCCAGACTTTGTCAAGGTACCATCCATTAATGCTTTAGTTCTACCAGCCTACGTTATTCTTTCTTACTTACGACAGCATTAAATAAATTAGAAGTTTTTAATATTCACTTGGTATACCTTTAACGTATTTAAATTAGCTTAATAAACTCCATCAATTTGGAAGCTACTTTGCCCATATTTAGTATCTCTTAGAGGCAGTTTCGATCTCGAAGTCACGACACTATTGCAGTAGGCAAAGCTTTCGTTTTAGAATCTGATCGCTGTGATCCGAATCCTGTCCAGCTTGAGTCTAAAACATATCTTAACAGGTACGGTAAACGACCATGAATTGTTCGAAGACCGACACGCTGAACACAACTTGGCGTTCATCTTCTGATGCGTGTTTGGACATCTACTAGTTTCGATAGGATTAGCTCTTAGTCAGTGGCTGTTAGAAATATCATCTCGTAATTAGCACGACTTGAGAGGTTCTGGTGGATGACGAAGAGTCGGTTGCGAAAATGATCCGTGAAAGTATAGGGTATGCAGCTGGATAGACGGACGCGTCTGAGGTTAAAGTCGCGGTTAGTGGCGAGCCTAGCCAGATCCAGCATAGACTATTTAGTGGAGGGTGGACTAGAGACACTAGCCAATGAAAAATATTCATAAGGGCCGTCGTCATATTGTACCCCCGCACTCGTATCCAAGTCCAACTCTCAACCAATTTCGTCAACTTCTTAATTTTCAGGTTTGAATGAGCTTATAGCATGCTAGATCTCGCCTCTATCGTCAAAGCCTAAACCCGACAGCTATAGCTCATAAGCAACACTGGACTAGACGACTTCCTAGCCGTTATACCAAGTCCTCGCAAACTAAACCCGTGAGTCCAGCTGACAAACGTCGTGCCCTACTTCAGTTTTCTGCTTTGTCAGACTAGAATCCCACTTCCTAGATGTTCCTATTATGTGATAAAATTACCTCCAGTAACGACGACGGATATAATTATACAGGGTTTGCTCTACGGCCTCTAAATGTAAAGAAGCCGGCTTCAAAGATAACAATGAACACGGGTTTTTTCTTTCCATCTCGGCGGCCAACAGATATAACACAATATACCGCTTTGAGAGGTTTGCCAACTCTTGTCAATAGACAGGGAGTACCTGTCCGACTAATTACTGATGTATTCAATAAGCCTAGTACATCCCTCATGCTGAGAGGGGAAGCTTTCAGACGATTTGGACTTTCTGCCATACAACATCCTCCGTAACGGCCTCTCCCTGCATCACCCCATGCACGTACGACTCGCCAATGAGGCTGTACTCATTCGCCTCCGTACCTGTTCTCCTTAGAACCACTGGCGCTGGGCATCCGGAAATAACCCACACCTCATCCCCAGCCTGGATCGACACCAATCCCATCCCCAAATATCCTGTGTCAGTAAGAAATGGTCGTTTTTGATACCACGTCGAGGCCATAATGTTTCCCGGTGGCATAGTCTTTTCAGGGAATGGATTCTCCAGGGCCTGAAGCTGTTCATCATCTAGCAGATCTTCTCCTTCCTCACGCGTGATGAAGCCCATCTTGACACAGACCGATTTGAGTAGTCTAACATCTGGAAAGATGCTGTTCGGGAACTTGGCTGCTACATCGTTGAGATAAGCCATGCTCTTAATAGAGCTAGAAACAAGACCTTGCGCAACGGACTTTGATTCTTGATCCCTGAAATGAACTCTCAGCGAGACCATGATATGCTCCAATATCGCTTTTTGAAAGTCTGCGGTTTGAACGAGTCGAGCTGGCCGGTACGTGAAGTCCGTATCCCAGATCAACGTTCTCCAAAGAGCTTCGTCAGATGGCTGATTAGTATAGGAATATACTTTATCCATGCTAAGAAGGATATCAACCATCTTCTCAAAATGACCTTGGACACCTTCTATATATAATTCTGCAGCTTTTTGGACCGTTCCAAGTGGAAAACCATAAGTGTTCAGGGTGTTCCCATCAATGCGAAAAGGGTATTTGTTTGTACCCTTGGGTATATATTTGGAAGAATTGACAGTCCCCACAGACTTGAACTGCGGCCCGAGAATACTGTTGCACATCTCAGGTGGAAAGTCTGGAACCCACGATGGGAGTCCTGGAGTCTGTCGCAAACTCGGATCCTTGACCAGACTCAGTAACGCCAAGGAGTCGGTGGTTTCGAATATCTCCTGCGCAACATCTCGCAGCAAATCTTTGGCTTCGATTTGATAATTTGCCTGGAACACAGGCGGTAGCTCATGACCCTGCGCAGTTGCCATGTGTTTCAGAATACCACCGAGGCCGTATATGGTATCCCGAGGGTCGGTAGTTGCAAAGCCGAAGGTTGAGAAAAGAAGTCGCAAGAGCAACAAAGCAGAAGAACTATGCTGCTCCTCTCCAAGGCCAGCTTCAAAGTCGGTCATTGACAAAACGCCAGCCCACATGCTCTTTTCACCCTTGCACCACTCACGCAACAGCTGTACTCTCTCGGCCTGATAGAAGTTAACGTTTTGTCGGAAGTATATTCCGGGCTTTTCCTTGGGTAGAAGCTGGAGGACCGGTATTAAAAAGCCGCTGTAATGAAGGAATGTCGCCGTCAGTCCAACACAGTCGAAGGGAGTAAATTTCTGGTTGCACAAAATAACCACGTCGCTAGCAAGAGATACTTCCTGGATAACCCACATCCTAGCAAACCAATTGCTTCTGAAGACGGTAACCAATCCAATTGCTTCGTCCTGATCGATGGGCTCCATATTGTAGCGCTCCGGCATGCTGGACAAGTCCAAATTGAAGTCCCATGTTTGTGTTCCGAGCATGCGAAGAGTATGGGGGACTGATTGGGTGCCGATTCTCTCGGCAGATTTGAGACCCGCTTCGAGCTCAGGGAAGGGCTTTCCAAGCCAGACAATAACTCGAGCAGCGTTCCCGTAGATCTGGTCCATCACAGAGACCTGAGCCGATCGCTCGTTGGCATTGGATTGATTAATGCACAAAGCGTCGATCCAGATAGGAATGCCTGAACAGGCAGTATGAATCTCAAGAAGTGCATCGTAAAGGTTTGGTTTCGCCTCAAATATGTGTCCATTGAGCAAAATGGGGTGACTTTCCACATCCTCTGAATCCTCCGGACCACTTCTTGGCGACCCCCAGGTGTACGATAAGGCATTGTAAGCTGTTTCTGCGGCGCTGGACAAGCGGTAAGTTTTCAGCGTGACACTTGGTATTTGAGTTTCCGTATTCTTTGAATCAAGGTGGTTCTCTAGTGAGATAGTTGCTAGGCGGAAAGACTGGCTGTCGAGCAAGTCTGAATAGTGTTGCGCCATTATTGATCGACAAGCCGTGATGAAAGATAACAAAAGTGGGAAACAGGACCACTACGAATGGTGAGATTTTGCACGTTTCAAGTTTCTTGCCCTAGCTTATCTAGGCTAAGCTAAACGGTGCATTATCTGACATCACAGCTTAATATCCAATGCAGGGAAAATCGATTGTTCTAGACTGCACCTTTTCCCAACATTATTATATATCCTTCTCAAGACTGCCTAAAATACCTTCCAAAACAGTCTCTGCCCACTGAAGGTCCGGAGCCTCAGTTGACCACCGATGTATTGTCCAACGTGCAATTTCCAACGCGTCCTTCCAACCTCTGGGCATTGGGATTCTACCACTCTTGGCACAAGCTAGAAGAATGAAGGCTTTTGTAATGCATACGCGTGCGACATACCACGTTCCATGGTGTCGATGGTGGCCACACGCTCGGAATAGATGCTCGACGCAGAGCTCCAAACACCTTTGTGCTAGAGGCATGGCCCGTTCATAATGTGGATCATTTGGGGGCTGGTGAAGGACATAAAAGAGGAACGGACGGTGAATCCACTCGCGGCAGGCGATGGCGCGGTTCTTCACGAATTGTGCAAGCTCATTGTTGGCATGGTCCTCATTCTTTGGATCTATTTGAGGAGGAATGTGAGAGTACCTGTTCCGAGATCAACACCACGTTTCCAGTCACATATATGGAGCAAAAGAGAGATTGCTTACCAGATGTCTATCTGCTCGTTAAAATCTTTACACTGCTCCATGGTGTCGCAGATGTTGTGGGCCCAACCTTGTTCCCCGTTGCGAGCCATAACAGCCATGGCTCGATTCATTATCCTTCGATATGAGATTTCAGCCAAATAATAGAACCAACTCTTCTCTTCTTCGGGAATGATTTCGCCCTCCAGAACGTCAAGAGGCTGGTTCTGGGCCGATGGAGAAGTCAACTCTGTTGGCGGAGAAGGAAACATGTCGGGATAGTCGCAATGTGTGATGCCACTTGGTGGGAGAGGTATCTCGCACCTCATTTCACTATGCGCGTTGACCGATCAGTCTTGATACTATAATAAAGATAAAAAACGAGATGAAAAGAAAAAGAAGGAATGCTCGTAACTCACTATTCTGACTTTACGCATGACCAGTACAGTCGTTGCTCTAGTCGATGCGTCTCCCGGGATATTGCATTGCCTGACTTGTTCTGACTTCGCGCCCAAAGAATGTTTCGGAGGTCAACACAAGCCCGGTTGAATTGAAACCAGGCTTGGAGCGGATGAAGACAATACATTTCGTAAACTCCACAGAGGAACAGGCACTGTATGTAGAGCAGCGATGGTTGTAGGAGTCCTAGTCGCTTTTTGGCGGCTAAATAGTATGACGCTGCTGTGTCTGGGTCTAGGAAAGCGGCTGTTGAAGAGCGGATGGACTCGGGAGTGCCATTAATGTCGACTTCTGAGTAAAATGGCGCTGATAGACACGCGAGGGCGCAGGAAATTAGCTAAAGACAGTCAGCATGGTGTTGAGCGATGTGCTCCACAGCCTCAATACTCACCACAAGACACGACGGACCATCCCAACCTGGCCCGTTCTCAGCTGCATCTCTCACTTTTGTCTTGTAATCTCTAACATCCAATATGGGATTCTTGACGTGAACATAAGCGAGGAACTTCTTGGACAGAGGAATGAAGTCGTCCTCTTGAACGCCCCTTCCAAGTGAGCCGCCTCTTTCGTTGCGGCTCGTTTCTACATCACTGTCCAATTCGAGAACGAAGGAATTGATTTCAGGCACTAGACCCTCGAATATGGGCCAGCGCAGAATGCTCTCGCAGTTGCTGGCAGCTGATGGAAAACCAGGAAGGTCGAGAGCCTGGAGCACATCCCCTTCAGGCGCGTGCGTAGTTGGCTCACCGGGAATGCGTATAGGAGCGATACGCAAAGGTTGGTCAACGGGGAAATTCGGTAGGCTTGAGTGTTCAGAGGTCTCTTGAAGAGAATTTGGTGATTGTAAATCGTTGACAAGTACTGCTGAAGGCCGAGATTCAAGAAGCGAGACGACATGGTTGAGGCGATCTAATATGGTCAAACTAGCCGGGTCGTAACTATTCAATGTGTTTGTTAGTCGGCAACTCAATACTTCACATTCCATGGAGTATGTAACGAACCTTGAATAATCACTGGCATCGCCAGTCCCAGGGTAAATGCATTGCGCTCCATGCCTGGAACAGAAACCACAGACTGGACGAACATTATCGCATTTGGTCTTTCTCAGCCGGCAAGATTGACATGCAGTCACGGCACGTTTCCGGTGATACATAGCTGCTGTTCGTGGCCTCTTGTTTCCATTACCCTGGCTGCCGTTACTCTCGGTGTCAGCCTGCAATGCAGGGCCTGCACCACCATAGTTGAACATTGTGGATCTGAATGGTCAGAGATGAGGTGTGGCAAGGTTGGGAAATGACTTCGGGGAGTAGCGGATGTTTTATGGGGGTTAGTTGCACTAGGGTTAGTCCATGGTCTCGCGGAGTATCGGAGGTCAGCATGTCTAGATGCGGGGAAATACTCTAGCGAGGATGAAGCTAAACAAACCCTGTTTTCCCAAGTGGCATCAGAGCCAGAGAAACATTGTTTTATTGATCTTTTATCGATTTGCTCAAGCCTCAAAGTGTCGCCTGATCGATCTGATATTACGCATCTTCTTGAGCCGATAGTTTGGGTCTCTTTACAAGGTGATTGGTTATTACCCTCGCCCGCCATTGACTTCGGGCCCTTTAGGACGCACATCACCAACAGAAAGAGTTGCTCCATTTCTTGAACACGTAACCAAATTTTGTCTTTCTATACTCGCTAGTTACACATTTGGGCAGTGACCCTAGTCTTGCAATTCTACGTTATCGTCTAATCTTGAGGAAACTTCGCGCCACCCTGTCTCCTCACTTCGTCGAGAATCTCCAGGACCCGAACGGTCTCGGCCCACGGCATAACATCGCTCTCTACCTTGCCGGCAGCGATATCGAGTGCTACCGCATCAGCCTCCCAGTAAAATCCCTTGCCCGGCCGATCGAACTCATACTTCTGCCCTTCTGTCTCTTGATCTTTATACACTGTAAAGAAAGATGGTACAGACCCTGTGAAGCCCTCGACCACGATATGACCATTGGTGCCTTCGATACGACAAAATGGCCAAGGAGTCTTGACCTTTGCGTTCGATGTCAAGATTCCCTGTTTCCCATCGGGATATAGCAGAATTATAGATGTGCCTACATCAACGCCGTCGACGAGGGTTTGAATAGCAGAGATTTTAGGTGCTGTAGCCTTCTCGCCAATCTCTGCGTCTAGACTCAGTAGACCCCATGTCAAGCTGTAGATACCAATACCCAGTAAGGTACCAGCACCAAGAGCAGGATTCTTCAATCGTGACTCGGGACCCAGAGACTCGAGGCGCTGGTTCATTGCGAAATCGGCAAACACGCGTACAACATCTCCGATAGCCTTTTCCTGATGGAGGATCTTCTGGAGAGTCTTGACCAGTGGGAAGAATCGTGTCCACATGGCCTCCATGATGAACACGCCCTTCTGCTTAGCTGCTTCAAAGACTTCCTTCGCCTCTCTTGCGTTGAGTGTGAAAGCCTTCTCGCACAGAACATGTTTGCCGTGCGCAATTGCATCTAGACAGTTCTTCTTATGAAAGCCGTGTGGAGTTCCGAGATAGATAATGTCGACGTTCGGGTCTTGGTAGGTTTCTTCGTAGCTTCCGTAAATGGTTGGAGGCTGGACCTGGTTGGGGAGATGTGTCTCAACGAATTTTGTTCCCTTCTCAACGGAGGACGAGCCAATGGCTTGGATATGGTGTGTTGCTTGGGCATTCTCTCGCTCAAGCGAAAGGTCGTTAACGAACCAAGAGGAAATCAGGCCCGTACCAATGATGCCCCATCGTAGGGTTGGCTTTGATTGAGACATAGTGCTGTAGGGGGAGGAAGAGCGATGGTGACAGGATCTTGATTCTGAAAACTATGGTGATATTGAGTGTGACGAAGAAGATTAGGGCGGAATTGGCATTAATAAGAGACTGGAACGGAATTGACTTCATCCCCAGACCCGGGCTAAAAAGAATTCCGAGATGGAGTAAATGCTGGTTAGTGGATCTCCGCTATTCCCCGACAACAGGCGAAATGGATCATGGATGTTAGCACCAAATCGGGGCGTGTTTTAGCATGCTTGCTTTCCTTCTACCAAGACACTGGCGCTTCAACTAGCCCTGATGATAAGATTGCCTGCCCAAGTTTCCGGGTTCACTAATGATCTATGGTAGTACGATCCTCGCGTCTCTCCACATCCTAGGACTGTGGGGGTTTGAGCTGAACTAGGTAGCTCTGCGCTTAAGGTTCTACGGCATGTGAAGAATTCTCATACACAGAGGACAGCCGAAAGGATTACAGAAGAGAGGGGCGAAAGAAACGAATAAGTTGGATATATGTGTAACCGCATCAGCCAATCTTGTTGGAAAGAAATGTATTAACCAAGCCCTCTCAAAAATGTCTGTAAATACGATTTTCCCACCCGCCTCCATAAGGCTGTGGGAAACTAACATGCATAGAAGTAAACAAACTACCCGTGCTCCATGTGAAAAGTGCTTGGGTGTAAACCTCGTAGTCCCAGACACAAGCACCAACCATGTACTAACAAAAGTCCTTCAAGCAGCGATCTCAATCTGCTTGGCATCACCGCCCTTCTGCCCAGGCTTCTCCTCACCCAATCCTGACTCAACCTTCACCAACTTGTCTCGGCTATCTTCCTTGCCCTCAAACAAGTCCCTGATCTCCTCGAGCGTGTGACCCTTAGTTTCAGGGAACAAGAGCCAGATGATACCAAACAACACTGCCAGAATACAACAAAAGACGATATAGTACTTCCATGCGATGGCCTTCATAGCAATTGGGTTAACCTGGTTGCCAAGGATAAGACCGGTGAAGGAAGAGATATATGTGATAGAGAGACCACGACCTCGGAGAGTATACGGAAAGATCTCCACAGGATACGCTTGCAGAAGCGGTGTCCAGGCGATATCGTAGAATAAGTAGTAAATGAAGATGAAAGCAACCACAGCACGTCCTGTTGATTGATCGTGACTTTGGACAAAATGTGCAGTAAGGCCAGTCCAGACAACATACGCCACCATCATGCCAGCCGTGGATAGCAGGAACAAGGTACGTCGGCCTAGGCGGTCAACCATCAGAGCCCCCAGGAAAGTAGACGCCAACCAATTGAAGATTTGCAGAAGGCCATTGATAAGGGTTTGGTCTTTGACTTTCGTGATACCGATGGTGTTGAGAACGAGAGTAAGATAGTAGCTCACGACTCCAACGCCGTTCCACTGGGCGAACCAACCGACAATCACAGCGATGAGAGTACGCTTGCGGTTAGCTGGCGTACGCACAAGCTCGACCCACGAAGTGGCGGAGATAGCATCGGCTTCTTCAGTAAGAACCTGTTCAATTTCGTTCATCTCGAAGTTCACGAGGGGAGAGTCCAGATCGCCGCCTGCATGATAATCTGCGAGGATTTTACGCGCTTCTTCCTTGCGACCTTTGGAAATAAGCCACCTGCACATCTCAGAATTAGTATTATTATAATGGTGTTTGAGATGACATCAAATACATACCTGGGTGACTCTGGAAGGAAGTACAATCCCAAAAGCTGCAAGACGGGCAAGGCGCCCTGCAAAAGAGAAGGAATTCTCCAGCTCCAAGTCGTCTGCATCTTGAAAGTTCCATATGTGCACCAAGCAGCAAAGATTGAGCCAAAATACTGTTATCGCAAAGCGAGGCTCGTCAGAACATATGATGGTGTCGCTAGGTGTTCAAGAACTTACAAAGAAAGTGTTATACAAGGCAGTGATCTTTCCTCGTTGGGTGGGGTATGCCAGTTCGGTGATGATGATGGGACTGGGCTGACTGATAAAACTCGTGAAAAAGCCAAGTAGAGCCCTGGAGACAACGAAACTGTGGAGATTTTGCGAGAGACCTTGGAGAGTTGCGAAACCGATACAAGTAACGAGGCCAATGAGCAACGGCAATCTACGTCCCCAGCGATCGCACACATACGACACCAGGAAGAGGGAGACCACTTTGCCCAGAGGATATACAGAGTTCATAAGACCAAGCAAGGCTCCCTCTGGATTGTCAAAGTATTCGCGCCATTGCGGTAGGGTCTGTAGACCGTTCATCATAGAGCCTGACAGTTATATATCAGCATTGAAGGTTCGGGTTGAATGGACGGAGGGCGTACCATCGTAGCCAACGGAGGAGGCAGAGAATAAAGGAACCAGAAGGCATAGGTTGAGCTTCACAAGATGCCAAGTCCTATACCACGGTTTCGGATCTTGGGGCAGAACCTAGACAATCAGATGATTAGCATTGAATACTAGTTGATAAGGCTTGCAATAAGAAAGCTTGCTCACTCGTGAGAGTTCTGTGCCGACTGCCAATTCGGCTTCTTTCTTGCGCGAGAAGACACCCATTGTCTTGAAATCTCAGTAAGAAATGGGAGGAAGTCGATGATTGTCAAAGAAGCTAAGAGGGTATAATGGCTTGATGAGTCGATGAGTCGGCCTGGTCTGTTGTTGATGGTTCAATGCGGTCGGCGAGAGGGGGTTATAACTTATCAAGAGATTGCGGAAGATCTTCAAGATGTTCCAGGCTCTTGGTCTGTACCCCAACTTTCGCTAGCCGAGCAAACTTCACAAGACCCCGTGGGGAAGCAGAAAAGTGTGGTTGCATCCGGAGGACAGATCAGGAGGACCGAGTGATGGATCCATGTTCGCGGAGTCGCGGAGTATCGGAGACGTATCTAGCGTCGGGGAATAGCGGTATGTGGAGTCAACAAGTCAAGCCGGCTCTCCGAGTCGGGAACCAGGTTGATCAAAAAAAGAAGAGGAATGAGTAATCTAGAGAAACGTGGATAAATAAGTCTTATTTCTGTAGTCTTTAATTTTTCTTACTCGTACTTTTTACCTTCAACTTGTCCTATCTTCTAAGCCTTCCCGAGCCACTTGGCAGGACTTGAGTCTACAAAATCATTTTACAGACTGCCGACCATCAATCAGAACTCAATCACTTCATCATCATGGGAAGCGTACCAGTTGAAGGTCATGCGTCGGATGGGCGCATCCTTCGCGTGGGTATCATTGGCTGTGGCGAAATCTCTCAAGTCGCCCATATTCCTAACATCAACTTCCTCTCTCACAAGTTCCGGACGACCTACCTCTGCGATATCTCCAAGCAAGCATTGGCATACTGTTCCACCAAGGTTCAAGGGGGATCACCTAAAATAACCATTGACCCAAAAGAACTCTGTTCATCACAAGATGTTGATGTGGTCCTGATTGCCAACGCTGATGCATACCACGTCGAACATGGAATCCTCGCTCTTCAAAATGACAAATACTGCCTCATTGAAAAGCCAGCGGCTCTTTGCTTCCGAGACTTGGATAGACTTGTCGAAGCAGAGAGTAAGTCGAAGGGAAAGGTCTTCGTCGGAACGATGCGTCGTTATGCGACGGCCTTTATTGATGCTGTGAAAGAGGTTGGGGGAATGGATCAAATCCAATATGCACGTGTCAGGGACATTATCGGACCTAATTCCACCTGCGTTGAACAGTCAGGCACTTTCCCTCAAAAGTTCAACGACTTTACCGAAGAAGATGGCGAGGACAGGCTTCGTCGTGAGTCGGATATCTATGAACAAGCTCTTAACAAGGAGTTCGGTGTCCCCAATACACCCAAGTCGAAAAGAATGCTGCGCGTTCTAGGAGCGTAAGTCACCATAAACCTATGAAGCACAAAAGAATCCTAGTGCTAACGAAACTTAATGCAGTCTCGGAACTCATGATCTATCAGCAATGCGAGAGATCCTAGGCATGCCGAAAAGTGTTGCAGGTGCTGTCTTGACTCTCCCTGGAATTTTTAGTGTCTTATTCCAATACGACGACTTTCCCGTTTCGTATGAGTCGGGACTTAGTGGCGTGCCTCAATTCGATGCACACATCGAGGTCTACTCGCCCAACAAGATCGTTCGCGTCAACTATGATTCACCTTACATCAAGGGTCTTCCGGTAACTATGACTATCCGGGAGAAGATTGGGGAGGGAGGCTTCCAGGAGCGTATTATCAGGAAAACGTATGAGGATCCATACACGCTCGAGATGTTGGAACTGTATGATTGTGTTGTTCAGGGAAAGACTCCTAAGACCAGCGCGATGGACTCTCGGAAGGATGTTGAGTTGTTTCAAATGATCCTCAAAGCTGGAGCTCAGCGCTTCAAGGAGGAACAGAGTGCATAGATCAATCTTGGAAATTCAATCATGAAACATATCATCATCTGGACGATTTGACGAAAGCACTATGCTTTGTCTATGGACCATCAACACACATCGCCTAAAGCCGGTTAATGGAATTTCGATGTCTTCACTTTCTTATAGCTAAAACTGGTCGAATCTCAAAAGGGTTTTCAGCCCGATGATTCTCAACGTGGGCTCTGCCGATTTCCTTTTTGTCCTCCAGTATCAGTTGATATAGACTCTCGTCGCAAATATTCTCTCCATCTCCCAGCTCCAATTTTTGACTTTCAATATTCCAAACAATGGCCCTTCCCTCCCTCTGTTCTATCTCCCATTGCCCCTGCATATCAGGCTGTGTTCCGACTATCACGTATAGCACACGAGTATTGAATGATCCCCACGCTTCAGGCAATGGCTCTTCAGTGTGGAAGAAATCTTCCGGTATGGCGAAACGTCTGAGATATGTTTGCTCGCTGAGCATTCGTTCAATCAGGTCAGGCTCAAACATGCGATCGGTGGGCTCCATGTCGAAATCGAGCATCTTCTCCATCGGAAGATACAAAGCATCAGAGTCGCTATTCAGTCGACGGACAAAGTGAAGACGATTTTCGGTGCAGCGTATCTCAATGCCATTATTGAGAATCCAGGATAGTGCGATACCGCGTGTCTCGCGGTTCACGAAGAATAATGGCACCTCGACTAGCGTTGTTAATAGATCGTGGCGAAACTCGAAGCGAATATTATCATAATGGCCTGGGTAGTAATCCCAGTCATCCGGGGTAAGCCATTTGGGCTGCCAGCATCCCTTTCTAAGATATGTAAACAGACCCGGCTGGCTAAATTCTGGTAGTGCTTGATGCCAGATCTGATTACGTAGCTCTGGGGGGAGGCTTGGGAAGAGAGTAAAAGTATTGGGCTGCTTCATAATAACTGGAGATTAAAGGATTTTTTGATGGAGTCACGACTCTGGGATGAGTGTTGGTATTTAAATGATGGGTAGGCTGTGTTGGTGGCTAGCGTCAGAGTCCTTGATGATGGTAGGACTGCGCCCTTTGGGCTGCGGAGCTTACATACGCTAAAATGCATAAGCATCGGACAGTTACTGGCAATCTTCAGCGATCCAATTAACTGGATATCTCTTTTGAAACCCAAAGCGTAGGTTGGAAGCCTTGGCAGTGATAGATAGGAACTGCTCAAAATTAATGCTACTGTAATTAAGCGCAAAGGTCGTCGCAGCAGAAACCCGACCAAATGTCGATAGTAGGACTTAATCCAGCATTGAATGAGAAACAAAAGCAAGGAATCCATCTCTACTGGGCATAATTTCCTTCAAGACCCACGGAGTCCTAGGATCGGCAACCAGACACCAGTGCACAGATATCCATCGGCTCCACGATCGCTTAGTCAACTTTTGAGCCCAGTTAAAGAGGCCTCAACTCAATTGATCGCCCCATTCTCATTCTCACCTACATCATACCACGCGGTAACTCATCGAAGTTATTGAATCTCTCATACAATCGTTGAAACTGTCAGTCAAATCCTATCTGGCTTTCGAAAAGATGAATACTCACATGGTCATAGCCCCATAGCCACCAAAACAGCCATAGACATTGGTGTCAGCCTTCCCCGTACCTGAACACACGGGCCAAGATGAGTGAGACCGAGAAGCAGCAAAACGAAAACGGAGCCCAGGCGAGTGCCTCCACAGAGACGCCGGAGACGACAGAGATCTTCCAAAACTCCCCTGAAGACGCCAAGTATCTCATAGCCGAAGACAACTTGGTCAACCAAAAGATCTTCGGGATACTATTCGGCAGGATGGAACTCAATTATCAGACCGCATGGAACGGACAGGAGGCCCTTGACATGTACAAGGCGAATCCCGAGCGATGCAGGCTTATTCTGCTGGACACCTCAATGCCGGTCATGGACGGCCTGACGGCTGCTCCCCTCATTAGACAATATGAGAAGGAGAACGGCTTGCAGCCAGCTATCATTGTAGGACTGATTGCGACTGGCATTACTCAAGAGTCTGACGAGCAGAGATTAAAGGACAAATTCGGTATGGATACGACTTTGAGCAAGCCGATCAGGTCTGCACAGCTCAAAGAGCTCATCGACAGTTATCCTGTATAAGTAGTCGAATTTCACCAACTAGATGACAATATTCGCATAGCAACATGCAGGAGAGTTACATAGGTATTGCCAAATCTTCAGTGTCTCAAATCACTAGTGTTGACCCTTCAACTGCTCTTCAGTCCAATCCCATAACTTCTTGGCCATCTCATCATTCAAACCGTGCCCTTCCAGTCCGCCTATCGTAAGGTGCTGTAACC
>JAPERM010000437.1:0-15156 GCA_030411635.1 Fusarium sp. MBC 119 | reverse complement strand
GGAAATCATAGTTATGATGCAAGAAGAAGCTTTATTCAGGTCAAAACGCTTAACATTAGGCAGTCGTGTAAGCAAAGGTTATTATGCTTAAATCGTGGAAAAATCGTGTTCTTTATAGCAGTTCAAGCTGACCTCTGCGAGGGTTACAGCACCTTACGATAGTGGAAGGCCTACTGAGCTCGAATTGCTCCCGCACCTGGCTTTCTTTTGAACCAGCTGTTTTTGTGGTGAATCACTCACAAGCCATGGCCACTGTGATATAAATGTATCTATCGAGAAAAATATGGTATCTGGTATTTAGGACCAAAAAACGCCAAAGCGAACATTGCGGAACAAGGGAAGGAACAAATTGTTCTATTCTTGACCACAACGACCCCTTGAGCTACCGGACAGAACCAGCCTTTCAAGATGGGTAGGTGAAAACACGAACGTCACTTTCTTACCTTGATTTTAACAAATGATGTAGAGAATCAAAACTCGGCAGTTGTCCCTTTGGGTCCGGCACTCACAAAACGATTCTATTTTCCTCTTCTCCTGCTCGTCTGCTTAGCGGCAATGTGCCCATTTCGAAGAAACGCCGAAAGCCCAATGTTTGACGCAACAACTGGCCTTCAGCCACTCTTCCAAGCTTTCGTGTCGAAAATCGCGTTTCTATGTTGTACTGAGCCTGGTCCGTCAACAATCTCGGCTTGCGCGGTGCTACAGCTGCCCGATCGTGTCCAGTATGTGTTTGGATTTAATCAAAGGACTGAAACTCAACTGCTGGAGATTCAACTCGGAATAACTCGCATCCTTCGGCTTTTCACCCCACGTTCCGGCCAATGCACGCGAACAGAATGTCAAGTACGAAGCGAGGCTTTGCGTGCATCGCTCAGGCTATCAGAACTTCGAGTAAAGAGCTATTTGAAAGCTTTACATGGTCATCTACAGAATTGTCTAGAAGCTTGCCAGCGTGAACCCACAAACAATAGTAAGTAACATCAGCCACTGACAAACAGAGGCTTACAGGTTAAAAGACAAATCAATTGAGGTCGAATTGTCACGCCTTTTTCAGATGCTCAAGTTATGCTTAAATAAGATCGAGTTTTGTTCCGGAGAATCCAAGTTAATAGGTCAGTCGCTAACCTCCACCTTCGATAACAGATATACTCTTGGCTAACTCTAATTCTATCAAGTGAATCATTCCGCTGTGTATGACTTGATAACGTCCTTGAGCCAGCTTTTTGGATCTGATTCCTTTGTCGATATCAGAGCTCGTGTGGCCCGTGAAGAAGATTTGATGTCAACAAGATATTGGTCGGACTTTGTTCACGTCGCAGGACGACTACAATCTTACAAGCGGGCAGTAGACTTGATGCTTCTAGTCTCAAACATCTGGCCCCGTCTGTTCTCAGAATTCCAGGTCTGCATGATACCATCTAGCTCTGGACCGCCTGAAATCCTTCAGGGCAAGCCATTAACAGCTCAGCAACTTGCCCGAAGAATGTCCAGTGACGCAGCTTTTCTTAGTCTCTACGAAGATCAACTGCAATACCTTTCCGTCCACGATCTTGATGGCGAGATTGCTGAGTTATGGAACAAGAATCCAAAGCCTACTGTGCATGCAGAGATACTCGTACATGACTGGCTCGAGAATACAGAAGGGGGGATCCGACCTGAGCGCTTCTTCAACCGTTGGAAGTTCATTGGTACTAGCAAGCCTCCATGCAAGCTCTGCTCGTATTTCTTCGATGAGTATCCCACTGATGTACAAGTGCGATCCTCTCATCAGAATGTCTATTTCCCTTGGCGAATGCCAGACATCTACGAGCACCAAGGTGATGCAGCTAGTAGGATACGCATGAATGTAATGGACAGGATAAAATCGCGGATCAGTGCAGACATTGCACGCATCATGTCAGAGAAGCTGTCAGATGGGCGCCCTCATGATTCGAGCGCATATACAACCCTACCGTCTCACGGCATGTTGGGCTCTCACACCAGCCCTTTCCCAGTCCAAGCGACAGCTCTAATGCTCGATTCGCTCTCTATTACTGATACACTGGACCAAGGGGAGACAGTTCAAGGGACAACAGGGGCGGATCAGACATTTGAGGCTGGCGACGAGGAAATTTTGCTTTTCCGAGGCAGGTCAGTAGCACAAAAGACTGCCCGCAAAAAGACCGGCTAGGCCGATGAGAACATAGATTATGAACCGTCAGGTTCCCCAATTACTTGTTTTCTATGGAGGACTTGATGCTCACTGAGGATTTATTTTTCATTTTAAATCGAACTTCAACACTTCTGTGTCTTCAATGCTATCAGGTGTACGTATGGCCCATAGCCTTTTCTTTACGATAATGTGGAACTAGAACATGCCACCGTCGATGAATCCCTTGGGTAGGCCTGAGTAGAATTCTCATACATATAGGGCAGAACTGATTTAGTAATCGTTTGAAAACAATGTCTTACTAATTACTACGAGATATCTTACCTAAAGCTATTTGAGCGCAATTAAAACACGACGATAGATGACAGTCTGACATGTCTACACTTGTAACAAGAAAGTGGCTCAACAGGTCCGGGGTTATCTTGCCCCTGGACCAATGACCTACAAGAGAGGTCGTTAGGAAGGGGTAAACGTCATTCCGCAGCGTTCCGCACGACAAAGGTTTGATAAGATGATAATCTGGGGTAAATTGACCACATTTGGACAAGTCCCCAACTACCCCACTCGATCTCTGTGAGCTCCCAGAGCTGGGGTCACAGTCCCCTCTTCCTATCTTCCGTTATCTTTCCTCCTTTTCTACTGACGCCGGCTCCAGTGTCCTCATTCTCCATCTCCTCAGCTCAATTCCCTGAGTTTCTCAGGTCTTTCCGATAATCAAGCCCGACCACCAGGAATCATCATGGTCCAAGCTCAAGAAACCCGTGGTGTCAAGCGGTCCAATCAGAATCAGAACCAGAATGGAGACACGGGAAAACGAAGGGCACCCTATGCTTTACGTGCGTGCGATGCTTGTCGACGCCGCAAGGGGAAATGCGATGGGCAACAGCCGTGCAAGCATTGTACTGGCCGTAGGCAGAACTGCAATTACAGTAGCAGCTTCGAGTCCGACGACTGGAATAATTCGTCAACATCCGAAGCGGCTAACGCAGATCCCGATGCACTTCAGGCCAGTGAGAAACGTGATACCCGACGAACCCAATCATCAATATCATGGTATGACACTATTTTCATTCACATAATTCCTTAGATGACACTAAACCCGCTTCAGCAACCAAGAAAACATCTTAGAGATGCTAGCTACCATGCGAGAACAATTGGACAGTCTGGCATCTCGGGTTCAGTCAAACATTCGCGACCAACCAGATCCCCCTTCACCAATTCCGATAGTCGATGTTTCCGACCCCCTAGATTCCGCGACAACGCTTGGCAATGCTGTCAATGCGGCCCGCAATGTTCTTGATACAGCCGAAAAAGCCTCCCGGACAGCTGTTTCTCAGAATTTCTATGGGCCAACCAGTCCAGACTATGCCTTGAACGTCGCACAGTTGAAACTGCGACGAGACAGCCATTCCAGACCTCCGCTACAGGAAAGTCAATTCCAACTTGCTAGTATCGACGAGCAAGATGTTTCCGACGATGATCACGACGACGCACAAGGCGTGGGCCTTTCTCTCTCACCCCAAACAGTCGCGAGAGGAGACCTGACGCCTCTCTTGACTTTCCGTACCATGTTGAGTTTGCAAGAAACTATACAACTGATACATGTATATCAGGAAGTCGTGGGCGATCTCCATCCCGTCATTGATATCGATGCACTTGTAGTACAAACCCGGTCCTGATACTCGGATCCAGAAAGTTTAACTTGGGATGCGGATGCCTTGGTAGATACTGCCTCGTATGAGCTTTTGCTGATCCTCAATCTCGTGTTAGCAATTGCCCTATCTGCTGATACAAACCCTGGAAACCAAAACCATCATAACCAATATCGTCTTCGCGATAGCTTCCAAGATGCTGTCAATGCAAAGGTCACTGCGCCTGCTAACAGTATCAAGCACGTTGCTATAATATTTCTCAAGGTATAGTATAATCAAATAACTCTTGTTTGACTTTAGCTTACACAGACTGGATAGGGTTGGTATGACTTCTTTCAAGATATGCCTCGCTCAGCCTGGCGTATGTGCGGGATTGCTGGCCGAACATTAATGGAACTTGGATTACATAACAGTGAGGTGTCCAAGTATACTCTGAACTCGGAAGCTAGCCGTACAGAGGGGTGCACCTTGATGAGTAGTATACTCATCCTCGACCGCCAATGGAGCTCAGCTACTGGCTTGCCGATGCATTTCAATAATGCTAGCTTCAGTACAATCCCGAATGCCTCTGTAAGAACCCCGACATCCCTTTGGTTTTCTAAGATATTTTGAAGCTGATCTCTGTCATGTTGTAGGTCAAGAACCCGTATCTGAAGGCTATGCTATCCTTTATACTTATCAGTGATCAATTCAGCGAGCCTATATCCAAGGTTGCCATGGGAGAAGGATATGACGATGAAGCTGCCTTCGACCTGATGAATTTTCAAATTGAACAGTGGCGAAAAAAAGCAGTCGGAGACTATTCCATCGACAATTGCCAGATGTGGCAGGATCCATCGAGTCGACCGCCTACATGGACCATCTTACTAAATCTGCGTGCCAAGTCTGTCCGCAGTCTTTTACTGAAGCCATTCTTCTTCTCAGAAACTGCGGATATCGAAAAGACAAAGAGTTATGCCAGGCCCGCCGCAGAGCTTGTTCATGATATCGTCGATACTCTCTATATACTCGACATCACAACAGAAATCTATCGCAAACAACACCCTCATTATCAGCACATATTAGCTTGTGCCTGTTCGCTTTACTTTCTGTTGATTCCCTTCATCAAGCAGAACAGAGGCACTATCCTCTCTAGCATGGCTTCTGACTTGGAAAAGTCGCTCGCGAATAGTTTTTTAATGGCGGTTTCATTGACTACAAAGTATACGAGGATATCGCGATCTGCAAGAAGACTCGCGAAAAGGCTTGAGGAGATGAGAGTTAATCTTCGAAGCCTGGGGATCCTCAGAGACTCCAGCCCTGGAGTTCATAGGGACCTCATGAGAGACAGAAACCAGGGGCTTTCAGCCAATACTGCAAAGTCTCTTCGGAGAACAGCCCTGGCTCAACCGACCGCCCAGGAACCTCAATCTTATACTGGACATTCGTTTGCCCTCGCTAGTCGAGCCCAGCCTGGGGTATTTGGGACACTTGCGTCCGATGGTCCAGAAAATAGCTTGGATATGGGCTGGGCAGATTCACTACGCCTTCAATGGCCTATTGGCGATGTTAACAACATGTTCTCGGAGAGTATATTCTGAAATTAAAACTTTCGATACTGTAGCTAAACATTGGGCCACAATGATCTCATGCTGTTTAGTGACCTATGCTATCGACACCTGTTGCCGGAGTTCTCTGAAACCCTTCCCAACGGGGAAACCCGTCTGTGAAAATCCCCAAGCTGTCTAGCATTCTTCCAGCTGTCTGATCAATAATATCATCAAGATCCCTCGGTCGCGTGTAAAAAGCTGGAACCGGAGGAAAGATGACGGCTCCCGCCTTTCGCAGGAAAAGCATATTGTCCAGGTGTATCTCGTTGAGAGGCGTCTCGCGGACTGCAAGTACCAGTTTGCGGTTCTCTTTCAAAGTGACGTCAGCCGCTCGCGAGATCGGGTCGTCACAAAAACCAGACCGTATGGCTGCCAGAGTCTTCATGCTGCATGGAACAATAATCATTCCGTCGTGCTGGAATGACCCTGATGCAATATGTGCTGAGAGGTCTTTGGCTGTGTACGTTTTACTGGCTATTTCCCGGATTTCAGCTTCGCTCAATAAGGTTTCGTACTTCATAGTGGCGAGAGCCCATTTGCTAATAACAAGATGGGTCTCAATTTCGTACTGGCGTAGAAGGGATAGGATTCGTAGAGCATAGACGGTCCCTGTCGCACCAGTGATCCCAACAACGATTCTCCGCGGCCTGTCATTTGTTGATGATGTGAAGTTCCGCACTTGTTGCCACTTCAAAGTGTTGTATTCTCCATTGGATCGGTTGCTTATTATATTTGAGGTGCGACGTGGAACTGAAATGTCCTCGCTTGCTATACGCAACGGTCTCAATTTATGAAGTCCGCAACGACTGTTGTGAACATACTTGCTAGGTACCAAAACAATCCTGTGGGGATTATTTCTGTACATGATGAAAAAAACGACCAATTTCTTAGCAGTAGTATCTCAGATGATGCCGTACGAGTGAGGTCAATACATTATACAGGAAAACCTTCTTTATCAAGTGCCGTGCATGTCTCTAATTCGGGAGTGACAGCCTACCAATAGGAATGGCGTGGGATTGGTGGCTAGTGTAGGCGATGTGCGAAGATTGTAGGACCACGGAACAGGCCGTTCCGATCTGATCGGAACACCCGTTCTGAATCCGTTCCGCATCCGCCAATACGGGAAGATGCGAATGAGGTCCTTGAAACAAAATGATACAACCTGAGTTCTCAGATAACGGTTTTCTTGTAGCCCATTTAAGAGGTAGATGCACAGTTTTAATACTAGAACCCTATCAAGAGTTGTGCTTGATGGCAAAATAACAATGTCTCAATTAGCAATTAAACGCGGCACCATGCTGAGACCCGTTCGTCCCCTCATCGTTAGCACGCAAACTGCCAGATTTAAACATATTCACACCGAGAGAGACAAAGGTCTGAACCCCGACAAAATCGCCGCGCAACTCGACTTTCGCACATTCATCGATGTCTTGCGTCAAGATGGTGACCTCGCAGAGATTCAACAAGAGGTCGATCCACATCTTGAAGTTGGCGCAATCGTGAGACGTGTTAGCGAGGTAAATGGCAAGGCACCCTTGTTCAATAATGTCAAGGGAGCAAAGGACGGACTCTGGAGAATATTCGGAAACGCAGCAAGTCTTCGTAACAACGACGAGGAACGATATGGCCGGATCGCTCGATCGCTCGGCTTACCTCCCAACGCAACATGGAAGTCTATCCTCGAGAGAACCCAAGAAGCCAAATCACGCCCGCCTATACCACCTCGTGTTGTATCTACAGGGCCATGCAAACAGAACAAAGTCTTTGGAGAAGACATTGATCTAAACAAACTTCCGGCACCACTTCTTCACCAAGCAGACGGAGGAAAGTACCTGCAGACGTATGGGATACATGTACTGCAGTCCCCAGATGCTTCATGGACAAACTGGTCCATCTTCCGAGGCATGATTCATGATAGCAGGCGTCTCGTGTGTTTGGTCGGATCCGGACAACACAATTCTATTATTCGAGACAAGTGGTTAAAAGAGGGGAAGACCGAAATGCCATGGGCGTTGGCTATGGGTGTACCCCCGGTCGCCAGCCTTGCTGCCGCATCTCCAATTCCAGAGGAAGTGTCGGAGGGCGAATACGTTGGTGCGCTGGTGCAACAGCCATTGGAAATGGTTAAATGCGAACTCAGTGATCTACTCGTACCGGCTAATAGCGAAATTGTTTTTGAAGGGACCTTTTCTCTCAAGGACAAGGCCCTGGAGGGTCCATTTGAGGATTATCTTGGCCTCCACTTCGATCAAGACCGCCACATGCACCCGCTATTCACGGTCAACGCGATCACGTATCGTAATAATGCTATCTTGCCTGTTTCTGTACCCGGAAGAATCACAGATGAATCTGTAAGAGTCTATAAGTCCCAGATCGAAAACCCTCCGTTAGCGCTAACCTACCTTACAGCATACAACTGCGTCCCTTGCATCGGAGGAGCTCCTAACACTTTGCAAGGAGAACGACCTTCCAATTACAGACGCGTTCGCACCACTAGAGACGATGGCTACCTGGTGTGCCCTACGTGTGGACACTGACCAACTTGCCAAGCTGAAAACCAACTCCAAGGATTTCTGTAACAAGCTTGGCCAAATTGTTTACAATAACAAAAGCTGCATGTTGATCAACAGAATTCTGTTATTCGGACATGACGTGGACGTTCATGATTTCAAGGATATCGTCTGGGCCTTTGTCACGAGATGTCGCCCCGGCCAGGATGAATACCTGTTTGAAGATGTTCCAAGCTTCCCCATGACCCCGTATATGTCACATGGAAGTGGTAATGTAAAGCAGGGTGGCAAAGTGATATCTGACTGTCTTTTTCCGATGGAGTATGAAGGGAAAAAAGGCTTTAGTGGTGTTGATTTTGAGAAAAGCTACCCTAATGAGGTGAAAGACCAGGTTAGGGCCAGCTGGACGGCGATGGGCTTTGATGCTGTGTAGATTTATGTTATCAGGTTATATTTGTCCTACTCGAATTGGGTCGCCCCATCAGAAGTGACGCGATGATTGCACAATCCTTATGTTCTTCCTACGCAAAGTCCATCCCTTAGCGCGTTGCGACGTCCTGCTCTGTTCTTGGGCGTTTGGCAACTAACGAAGTTGCTTGCAAAGACATTCAGCAGACTATTTAGCTGCAATGAATGCCTCGGGGGTGCGATAGCCTGTGCTAAAGATATGGTAGACCTCTTACATGAGAATCTCATAGTCCAAGTAAGTCAAGCCGAGAGGCAAGTTGTCATCAGGGAAGTGCCCCGGGCATCTTCAACAAAATTTATGCATGAA
The DNA here is from genome assembly GCA_030411635.1 of Fusarium sp. MBC 119. Lineage (NCBI taxonomy): Eukaryota > Fungi > Ascomycota > Sordariomycetes > Hypocreales > Nectriaceae > Fusarium > Fusarium sp. MBC 119. The sequence continues at coordinate 6,481 of JAPERM010000437.1, read as the reverse complement.
ATTTGTGTAAGAGATCAATGATATTTATTGAGCTCTAGCTAGCCGATCTAACACAGAATACACGCGAAGAGTGTGCACTACAACTGGGAGCGACTTTGCAAGCGGTTGATCTTGTCATGTGCCCGAACAAAAACCTTGTAGTTTGGGAAGAGCTCGTCAGGATCCCACTTCTCACGAATCTCCAGGAACCTCGCCAGAGCAGTATCACTCATGACCTTACACTAGAAACTTGTCAGTGAGATTCTTGAATTGCTGATCAGGTCACCTTACGTTTGCATCGTCATTGTTGACGTCGATTTCTGTGATATACTGTCCCACAGCTACCGGGAATGCTCTTCTGTAGCGGTCCCGCATTGGTTGATAAATAGAGGGCTCGAGTCGAGGGTCTGTCCATCCTGTAATGGTAGAGATGTACAGATCTTGAGGCAGGCTCAGGCAGGCATCTTCCTCATCGGGAATTATATCGCAGTGGCAAAGGAATACCGAAGATGTTCTGGTAGGAAGTTCGAGCATTGCTGGTTTAATGGCTTCCAGTAGCTGTGGAATATCGGTCAGCCTTGCTCAACATTTATCGATGCTATCATAGGAACTTGTAAAGATACTTACGCGCTCAAGCGGAACATCAGGGTCGTTCATGATACTATTGATCTGCCATCGATCTTGTTTAGCGTTTCCTAGGAAGCCACGCTTACGCGCAAACACTTCGTCAAACGTCCTCCGCTGTACAGGCTCCAGCTTCAGTAGATGCTCTTGAACCTCAGGAGTGAATTTGTCGTAGGCACTGAGGAGGGTTCTAGCCTCCCGGATATTGTCGGAGTAGCACAACAAGTTGAGGGTCATATGAAGTTTGCCATTAGGAGGGATAGCATCGGTGGTATAAGCAGGATCAAATTTCTCCGGGTAATCAATTGTGAGGTTGAGGTCTGTGCCATACTTGGGAGTGTCGCGACCTCGTTCAATGGCCCATGACATAAGAGTCATGTAGTTATCGCTATTGATCTCAAACTTGAGGATGCGTTCCCACATCAGGGAGGTTTTGATGGTCCTGCCCCAGAAGCGAGTGACGACGCCAAAGAAACCAAGACCACTCCCACGAGCGGCCCAGAAGATGTCTTTGTTTTCAGTTCGACTCGCAATGACGGTCCGGCCATCGGGGACGACGATTTCAATCTTTGTGATCCACGTCTGATTGGTTGCTCCCCATCCACGGACAAACCACCCTTGACCGCCAGCCAGGAGGAAGCCACCTGAGCCAACAGTCGGAGCATGACCATGAGGAAAGAACCGGTCAATTTCTTTGAGTCGAGCTGCAAGCTCCTCCACGCGACAGGATGGGCCAAAAGTGATCTCTTGGGTAATTGGGTCGTAATCAATTCGCCGGTTCAAGTTGACCGTGTCGATGAGAATACCACCTTCAATAAGGTTGGGCATGTTCATAATGTGGCCAGATGACCGTATTCCAACCGTCACCCCCAATTCGGTTGCTCGCGAGAGAGCGGTTGCAATATCCTGTGGCCCCTCAACGACATGAATCTCCTGGGGGAAGCGTGAGGGCGTGTCGGCAGTGGGATTGTTACGTCGACATCGCTCGTAGTCTGCTGTGCCGCGCACTAGGATCTTGGATGGATACTGAGGCTGGGTAAGATAGCGAGGAGGCGGCGGGACGGACATAATGGCGATGATGCTCTGGATTGAATGCACGGTAGTTACAGTGAGAACAAGTTGAGTTGAAATTCTTGGCTTTATTTTTACTTAATTGAACAGTTGTCCCCCAGGACTTTATTAAATCTGCCGAAGACTGGGATTCTCGGTTCTCCTCCTTGATGCATATGATAATTTGCCAAGCCATCGGCAGTTGTGCTCTTCCTAAAGCGCAAGATCATGGATCTGTCTTCTTGGCCAATCGGAACTCAGGCATATCTTCCTCAGGATTTCCGCGACTCATCAGTATGTCGGAATCGGGAGTTCCGGCAAGTTGCCGAAACCAGGTTCTCCGCATAACGGGAAGTACCCGCGGGACCATGACGGACTAAAATATGTTCCTGTAGGAATCGCAAATGGGCGAGGAACTTCCACTGATCAATACATCAATTCCTTTGCTTAGCAGCAGAATTTCAACATCATTCGAATTCCGCCCCATCTGCGCAGTGCTCAAAAATATCGCCGCCATGACCGCGGTTACTGCATCACAACTGTTCGAGCACTCCACAGCAGAGGATGTGTGGATTGCTGTCAATGGGGAGGTATACGACATAACCAAATTCGCACCTGATCACCCTGGAGGGGCTGAGAGTATGTTTGAGAGGAAGTCGTCAAGGTCTAAAGCTAATCGTTCTGGGTCAAGTCATATACCAGTTTGCTGGAGCAGACGCTTCGGCCGTGTACAACGAGGCTCACGGACCTTCTTTAATTCGAAGATCACTCGACGTTAAATGCCATATTGGAACACTCCAACCGAAGGCGGTCCTAGAGCAACCAGCCTCGACGGTCGACACGAAAGGCGTTCCAGGCTTGGATAAAGATCAGAAGCCCCCTTTGGACGCGATTATTAATCTGGATGATTTTGAACATGCCGCATCCATAGCTTTGTCCAAAAAGTCGATGGCATTTATAACGAGCGGTTCCAACGATAACATCACCAGAGACGCAAATCGCAACATTTTGCACAAAATATGGCTTCGGCCTCGAGTCATGCGGGACGTTAGTAGCGTTACCACATCGTGTGAGCTATTCGGCTGCAAACTCGACCTTCCTATCTACATTGCTCCCACTGGCGCAGCTCGAACAGGCGGCGCAGAAGGTGAATTGACACTAGCCCTCGGTGCCGCTGCTGGGGGTATAATTCATTGTTTTGCAACTCCATCATCTTACCCATACGATGAGATTCTCGAAAACACCCCAAAGCACGCCATCTTCCAACTCTACGTAAACAAGGATCGACAAAAGTCCGCGGAGGCAATCAAACAAGTAGTCGCTACCGGCAAGATTAGGGCCATCTTTGTCACGGTTGACGTCCCTTGCATTCCGAAACGTGAGGCGGATGAACGAGTACGGTCTAATGAAAAACTGGTTATCGCGGGAGTTAATGTGTCTGTCAATGGTGGCGATAAGAAAGGGGGAGGCCTTGCACGCCAGGCTTCTTCGTTCATTGATTCCAGTGTAGATTGGGGCATTGTCAAATGGCTCCGAAGCTTGACTGATCTACCCATCGTGGTAAAAGGAATCCAGACAAGCCATGACGCGCGGCTTGCCTATTCTATGGGTTGCGATGGTATTGTTCTCAGCAACCATGGAGGTAGAGCAGCAGATCATGCGCCTCCCGCGATATTAATCCTTCTCGAAATCCAAAGAAACTGCCCTGAAGTCTTAGAATCCATGGAGGTTTTGGTCGACGGAGGGTTTAGAAGGGGTGGTGATGTGGTGAAAGCCATCTGTCTCGGCGCGTCAGCCGTGGGTATTGGCAGAAGCTTTCTGTACTCACTTAGCTACGGCCAAGAAGGAGTAGAACATGCTATTGCAAGTAAGTCTGAGTTATCGTGGCGAACTGTTTGTTTATGGGTGTTGACGAATATCGTGTTCTAGTTCTTCGTGATGAGATCGAAACTGCCATGCGACTCTGTGGAATGACCGACCTAATGAGGGATGCGCATCCACGATTTGTCAATAGTTGTGAGATAGACCACCTGGTGCCACAAGACGAACATCCCTACGCCAAGAAGATCAATAGACAGCGAGCACGGCTATAGCGAGGTTAGGGTATTAATAAGTTACTAAGTTAGATTGTTTCATAAATACATAAACACAAACTACCAGTCTCCCTGTTCCAAAGTCACATCTTGGGTTCGAACTACTCTATCCAGGTCACAGTCTTATAGTAAAGAAATTCATTCAGGCCTTGATAGCCATTGAAACGGCCAAAACCACTCTTCTTGACACCACCATGGGGTAAAGGATATTCATCGTGGACCGTCATGGAATTGATGTGTACCGCCCCAGACTCCAACTCATCTGCAATGCGAAAAGCTGTCCCCAAATCCTTTGTGAAAACGGCAGCAGATAGGCCATAGTCAGTGTCATTGGCAATAGACACCGCCTCTGGGATAGATTCGAAAGTAAACAGCGAGACGCTGGGCCCGAATGACTCATTCTTGTACAGTGTCATACTCTTGTCGACGCCTGTCAGAACAACTGGCTGCATCTTAGTATCGACCTGGCCATCGTGATCTTTATCGAAGATTTGCATCTGATTAGCCCCCTTTGAGATTGCATCTTGAACCAGATCGCGGTTTCGCTTGGCTGACTCTGCAGTAACGATAACCGGCGTATCATTTGCAGACCCAAAAAGCCTGGCGATCTCTCGCTTAAGAATATCTTGGAACTCGGTTGCGATAGAGTTTTGGACCAGAATCCGCTCGGTGGACATGCAAATTTGCCCAGCCTGTCGATGATAGATTAGCAAATTATGGAACAGAATTCGGTACTTATAGAGCAACTTGCGTTCATGAATGCGCCTCTAGCACAATGAAGGGCGGCTTGTTCCAGGTCTGCATCCTCTAGTACTATAGCGCTAGCTTTACCTCCAAGTTCCATGAGCACTGGTTTGAGGTGCTTGCCTGCAGTCTCCGCGATTATACTACCAACCCGAGTGCTTCCCGTGAAGTTAATCTTTTTCACATGTGGATGGGTGACAAGGCTATTAATTGTGCTTGGTGCATCCTGGGGCGAGTGAAAGATCAGATTCAGGCATCCATCGGGCAGTCCTGCTTCGCGAAACACATCAGCGATGCCCCAATAGCATCTTGGCGAGAACTCTGCGCCCTTCAAAATAGCTGTGTTTCCGGTTGCTAAAGCAAAGGAAATTGATCTCAAGCCCAGATGATACGGCGCGTTCCTGTTAGGTATCGGTTAGCGATATGATACAAGATTCCCTGGGAAAAGGATTACCGACCATGGAGCAATTCCTACACTAACTCCGTATGGTCTTTTATGAACGATCGCTTTCATCCCCTCATGGTTCGACTCGGGGGTGATTCCTTGCACGGCACCGGCAATTCTACCAGCTGTGTCTTCGAGGCCGTCGATAGCAAGTCCAAGAATAAAGTCTTGAGATCCCTGGTTTGCACCAATCTCATGGTGCATGTATTCGCCGGGCTCTGAGAGTCTTTGATTCATGACATCGGCAGCTGCGAGGAAGATATCTCGCCGAGTTGAGGTTTTAGTCTTGGACCGATCCTGAAAGGCGTCGTGTGCATTTTGAACAGCCTTCTCGACGTCCTGTTCGGTGGCACAGGATAAAGACCAGACCTTGGCTCCGGTCAATGGGCTGATGACTGGGAAAGTCTTTGGAGTCGTAATGTCTTTCCCATTGATGATAAGAGGGATTGTGGTTTCAGTCGTGATACTTCGGTAGCTTCTAGGGTGCCAGATCCTTGGCCTAAGAGCACAGGTTGTCCGGTTGGTGATGATTCTATTCATGATGACTACTTGAGTATTGCAATTGTTGTCTAACGAATCAGTTCATTCTCCCAGTCGCTCGTCTTATTGTTTTCGCTAGAGGCTGCGAGAATGTTGACTACTGGTATCCGTTCGGAACACTAGGTATGACTAAAGGTTCTGTTCCTGTAGGATTATCGCTTTCCGATCCTGGTGGAGTTTCCGAAGCCTATCCGGAATCATGCGTGCTCCCGAATTGGGGCACGCTGCAGGGCTCATTGGCTGAACAGCGTCGTGCGGAGTTATGTAGTAATCTCGAGAGTACGGAAGGTTGATTCATTCTCAAATGGGTTACAGATAGTTATGTCAAAGCCTGGAGGATCTGAATATCTCCGTAGAAGGCCAATCGTTGCATTGTTGTTTCAAGGTAGGAGATGCAGTAGGATTGCACCAAGATGCTTCGTCGAAAACATCACATAACCTTCCAACTAAACTAAGTGCTCTATTTGTTCAAGCTTCATGCACTGAATAATTCAATACGTGTCTTGTAAAAATCAGTCATGGGAATATGAGTCAATTCATTTCAACGACAGTAATATTGCACTAGGTCTACCACGAACCCTTGAGTCTGACTTCTAGGATTGCTGAGACGCCATTTTGAACTTGTTTTATTGCTTGAGGTAACATTTTCTCCAATTCTCCCACATTAGTGATAATTCCAGCCCATGCTACTCCTCCTGAGGCTGCTTTGCCAATTCCAGAGAAATCTGGAGTAGGAGCGAAGGATATGTTCAGGCCCTCATTTGAAAGCTTCGATCCGTACCCATCTGGATGGACCAGTGTGAGGGAATTGCGAGGGGCGTTCCAACCTTTTCATCTATTAGTGGCAATGGCAGAAGTGAAGTAGACGACAGACCCTTATTGCTCAACACAACTGTGAGTGTGGGAAGCTCACAAGGCCTCATAATGTCAGTTTGAAATAAGGTATTTCAAATAAATAAATTATAAAATAAGTCTAATCTATTATGAAATAAGTATAATTTAATAT
>JAPERM010000436.1:0-15001 GCA_030411635.1 Fusarium sp. MBC 119 | reverse complement strand
AAGGAACCTTGCATTGCTAGACTCCAATACTGGTCGCATTAACATGGCCACAAACGCCTATAAAGAGTTCATGGATTTTCCAATCTCTTCCACAATCATTTCCTTCGTCATCCTCTCACAGACACTCTACCTTGCTACCATGGGCGAGCCTACCAGCCTCATGAAGCTGCGAGCCCGGCAGCTCCAGCGGTACTATCTCACCAAACCGAGAACAACCTACAGACGCAGGATCAGTGCTATCGACTTGAAGAGAGCTCAGATTCTCCAGCCGGTCCATAAGCTTGAAGACTGCAATCCTGGAGAAGTTGACTTTCCTCCAGGATGGGAATCGGATTCTCAAGCACTAGTTAGGTTTCTTACCAGACCGAGCTGGTTGAGTTTGCCTGTGACAGAGCACAAGGCACCAGTCAACAAGCCCGGAACCATGGAAGCACCTTCTGAACCGGCAGTTGAAGAGCCAATGTCAACCACCAAGCCCGAGATAGTTGACAAGACTAACGATCCCCTTGATCGATCATCCAGCGCCCATTCTACGATGGTTGAAGACATGTCCATATACACAGAGTATATCGATGATCTGGCCAATATGGGTTTCGCTGTGAGTGCATTCGTGGCATCGACCTCCTGGAACTAGCTAACAAGTGTAAAGAATCTCAATTCGGAGGAGGATGACATGCCATTATCGTTGCTTCATCAGGAGCGTATTAATGTAAGTCGGGTATTCTCCATTTTGATATGGATTCGCTAATAGATAAGTCTAAGTTCTCTCGAGCTCAGCTTGCACCTTCAGATCTTCCTGTCCAGGGAGACTCGCCCTCCACAATCCCGCACCAGACGTCACATTCTGGAGTAAAAAGGCCCTTTTCTATGATTCGGGAACCCGAGCAAGAGGCCTTAGTCCCTGGAACCGGTTCTGGTCTTTCACCCCCGGCTCAACGTCGAAGGCTTTACGATGGTGATTATCAAGGGGACCAAATTCTTCCATCCATTGAAGATGAGCCCTATTTCTCCTCTGATCCCGACAATGAGCATGCCACGCCCTGTCCGTCTGGTCGCCATTGTCCTTCATCTCCTTCATCTGTTCAACAGACCCACAACTCTGAGGATGAAAATCAGGATTGGGATGAAAGTAATGAAGCGACGCACAATGTCATTGCTGCACAGACGGAGAAGCTGACCAAAGCAGCTTGCGATCCAATGATTGCGTCTAATTCTTCCATTGGAGAAAGGTGCTCCCACCCGCCTCTTCCTACAGAATCTTCGAACCCGGAGAAGCCTGAGGGTAGACAAGGAATCATGTCATTCCTCAAGTCGGTTGTTACATCGGGCTTTGGCATCAAGAATCCTACTATTCCACCTACTCCCAATCCAAATCCTCCAGCAATTAGACACAACGGACTTTCTCAAGGCGAACAGGTGCCAATTCCCAAGTTGGATTTCGAGGGAATCAAGGGTTCTCCTAGAGGGGAATTGCCCCGGTCTACTGCCCCTGAAGCTTCTTCCACGACCAAAGTCCCTTCTGCCAAGTTGGAGGGTCCCAAGGAGGAGCTTGACTAGGTCTATCGTTGCTATATGGCAGAGCCCGAAAACCGCCAAGCCAGCCAATGAGCTGCAGTTAAAGAAATGAAAAACGAGAAAGAAGATACTGGAGATGGGGAGTCTATTTTTGAGGCGACGGGAACTTGGTGGCCTAATGGTAACTATCGTACAATGGCGGCGGACTACTCCCTTCAGGGCTTCAAGGCCTTCGAAAGGACCGTATGCCGACATTCTTTGATAGACTCATTCATTAGATCTTAGAGCAATTAGACTTTGTGATTTTACTTTCTATATTACATGTCAGTGCCATATTTATATTAGCCGATTATCAATCGTTACCGGACCTGAGCGAACTTGCTTTCCTGTTTTGGAACTCCGGTTTCAAAAATTCTATTTCCAGGAACCTCAGAAGTCACCAGCAAATAAGGCAAGTTATTCATGATAGAACGCGGTAATACTTCTCGATACAGATTTAACTTGAACCAAGAGGATTGCTTGTCTAAGCACGTGAGCAACCAGGTTGAGAGATGGCTGGGCATGGATGCTTATTGGATCGCCCCTCGACTTCATGCTGAGTTCGGTGAACATAGCTGCTCATCGCAGGTAAGCATAATTAGTAAAATCTTCATGTTGGAATCCCGGATTGCTGGAAACATCTTCCATAATACTAAGGCATCCACGTTAAATCTACCTCTCTTAATCAATCCTTTATGCAATTAATTTGTGGGCTTGGGACCTTTTTTGTTATAATATCTAGATTCTTATACTACGTGAATTCTTATAGTGCGCGGATTCCCATAGCATGTGGTCCTCCGGGTACGTGGGTCCTCATTACCTCAGTCAGTCTGAGCTGGCGGATCCCTCTTCCAGGCGGTCGAAGGACGATTTTAGCAATGCATTCCAGTAGACCAGGGATTTACAGACGGGATCTGCTGTAAGTGAACTATGAGACGTGTTGTCATCAACGACCAATCAAGTGATTCTAGTGCCCTGGTCGAGAATAGGGAATGAATAGAATCAAATCCGACATTTAACCACTTCCGACAGGATTGAAATTCGCGAATATGGCAAGTGATATACCAGAAAATTCTGCACTAGAAATCCGTAAATGCTAGTCTTCGAACTAGGAGTAAAGTTAAACTATATTGCGGAATGCGCCGAGGCCTAGGACTTTATAGACAATTCAATTGTGTGCTGACAACAAGGCGAAGCTACACAGGCAGCCAGCAACATTCTTTAACTGGTCTTCCTATATGGTGGGCTGCTCCGTGACTTGCCTTTCGCTTATTTCTTCCCCGGAATTCCTTATGCAAGGGAGTTCAGTAACGAGGCGGACCAAAAGGAGCGGGTTTCCAAGACCCTGCAACTACTTTAGACTGGGAATACCAGACACAGGGCTTGGTCTACTAGAAGAGGTATTCAAGTCTTATCAAGACTGTCGGGGTACCCTTTAAATTACCATTCTCCAGTAACCAATTGCAATTACTTACCTGGGTTTCTACTCTGTTTCTGCTCTATCTATATCTAATAACATCACTGATCTTCTTAAAGCTATATTACAAGCCAGCGACAGTACACAAAGTACGTCAAGTATAACTAGGAAAACAGGAAAACAGGAAACTGAGAGCGAAATTGCAAGGTCTTAACCTAGGTCTCAGCATCTCAGCCTGTTTTCTTTCTTTGTAGCTGCCGCTGAATATATGTGGTATTTATAGCGTTCTGGCAAACCGGATTACTTTCGGCTCTCGGGATTCCAGAGCACTGTTTTCCCCTGTTAGCAAGCTGAGGATTTATGGCAAGAATCAACCCAAGATAAGTATTTAGTCTCATACTAATAGCATTGCACTTCGAGAGTTCTCCATCTCGATTTGTTATTAATTCACTTATAAGGACATTTTTACTATTACTACTGAGCTCGACTATAATAATTTGGGATCCCCCTTGAATGGGGACTTTCACTTCTGGATTGCCTACTGTCTCACCTTGCTGAAAAAGGACCACTTACATAGGCCAAGATATAGTCGCGTAGTTAAAATAACTTATCCAAATTGCTAATATTACTTAATCCTGTATGGGATTTAAGCTATTTAAACTGATTTTTAGATATTAGGCATTCCAGTGCAATCTTTCATGGAATCCCCTTTACTGCCATTGCGTTATCGCGATAGTTACAGATCCGGGATTCTCTGAGATAATAAAGATTATTTTAATATGTTTAATGAAAGCCTTCGAGATTTAAGTTTACAAAGACTATCCTGGAAATTCTATAAAATTCATGCTGGCACGAACCTCTGTAGCACAACTTCATGGACAAAACGAACAATACGGTTGAGGTATTCCAGCAGATAAAGGCATTCCCGGTTAAATCAGCGGCAGGAGATTTTAGAAAGATAAGAATAAATAAATCAATAAGGAGACACCAATTGATTTATCAGTGTTACTACCCCCTACCTGCGCAAGTCAAATTACTTTTAATTCCACAAAAGTACGATATTTCAGCTTCTAAACAGTACTAATCGCTATTATGTGGATGACCATTCTTCTATCATTATATGGTTTTGCGGAAATTTCCCTTGGGAGGAAATGCTGCACATTCATATAAGCATCCCTCTACCCGGGATTGCTTTGGTTATTCGCCACACGTTGGGGCTTGAGTAGTACTAATAGGCCTAAACAGCCACCAGACAGAATCAAATATGAAATACATACGGGATGAGAATCCGAAGGAGGACATTCAGCTCAACATTGTGATCGCGATCCCGCAGCTGGAAAATAGGTTTGGACTGAGGTGGAAAGAGCGGAACATTTTGGCTTGAACTTATAGACTTGCCTTATATACACTATTACAGTCCATAAATATAACTACAAAAATCCTCAGAACCCAGCAATGGCTATTTTACTTAGGAATTATACGATTAGGACTACGCGTAGTATTGAACTTTAAATGTGTAGGGTAGACGATCTGAGTAGAGAAGCGTTGGTGTAAGTGCCGCATTTGAGTAGTGGGGGATGTGGACACCGGAAAGCCGGATGACTGTAATTGCATTTATTAGATTCCCAAAACGACGCTCTCTAGTGATCCATGACTCACCATAAAAGTGAAATAGCACCTGACACCATGCGACTTTCCCATATAGCTATGACACATGTACGCCGTCAATGACTGGCCAGACAGAACTTAATAGGGTCTTGTCGTAAATGAGTAGTCTTTTCATAATACTCAGCCTCTTGCTTTGTGTTTTCTGATAATCGTGTAGACAAGTAAATGGTCCGAGGCAGCAAGTCGTAATCGGCGCACACGGCCCCACCTTCGGCCGTCAGAATCCGGAAAGTCAAAATGAGTCCTAGTCCTAGCTTACTCTTTGAAACAACATCGAATCGAGACTATCCCAGTGGTAAGTAATTCCTATAACCTATGTTCCAATGTTTCCTTCTGAAATATTTTAATACTGTATGACAAACCTGAAAAGTTGCCCCGTAACTCAACGGGTGCCCTACCTTGACTACCAGTAGAGACTGACAAGGGGCGGTGATAACGCTCGGTCATGTCAAGATAAGCTTATCGATAAGACCGGAAAGCTGCTGATGTCATTTTCAGGACTTGGTTGGCCGCAACACCAAGCTAGAGCTAAATAGTCCCAAAATTTCAACTAACAATACCTTCACTTTCTAAGCATGACAATTAATATCCTTCTAATATCCCCCATTTCGAACAGGGCTTTAGGTTAGACATCAGTGTTCAAATATATCTAGGAGAAAGTCGCACACCTCACTATGCTCTTGTTCATAACACAACGCCACTTCAAGTAACTCATTCTTGGTTCAGCCATCGCCAAATCGGAGCATGGGATTGATGATATGAACTCTCGCTGCAGACAGCCAACTTTTCTGTTGTCTCCTGCCATGTCATGCATGCTTTTCTCATCGGGTATTGTATGTCGCGGCCCCTAGCGCTCCACCGAGGCAACCTCCCCTTGTGTTACTTCGCAGCTAACGAAGGTCGGTTTTGTCTTATTACACCACCCTTTTGTCCGTATACCCGCACTTATCCCCCTCCCAACCGCGTCCGCAGCTAATTAACTCGCAACGCCAAGACCTGCTGCAGTATTGTACGTTCAGCTTGCCCAATACCCCTGTACGTACGGCCTGTTAAAGCTCAGTGCAGCACTCCACCAATAAGTACCTTCCAGTGGCCAACTTCTCCATAAGCCTGTAGGCTACTTCGCAATTAATCAACACCCCTCCCCTCACCATACCGTACTCCACCAACCTCAAAGGTGCTGATTCTTCGGATGCTGGTCTCACCATACCAAGAGCAAACATACAGCGCAGGTGAATCAACGATGCAGGCTACCAGAAAGATGAGCATTTAATCGCTTTACCGAAAGTTTTCTCTTTTCCTTTTTGTTTATGCTTTTTCTCTTCTTCCGTTGTTCTTTTCTTTTCTTCCTCTATTTAATGCCTCTCTTTTCCCTGCCATTCTTTCATTTCCTTAACCCAACCCACTTCGAGCAACCACCTCTTAGACCAGAGACCACCTTTCGACCAATCAAGACGCTCTTGGCATAGACATGGCAGACCCCAGCCCTGGCCCATCAAATTTACGGGGAAGAAAGGGACGCAGATCTGGACTCGCAGCCCAGATCGACCCCAGTGCCATACTGGGCGGCCAGCGAGCAAACTATCCGCGTTTTACCCGTGTAAGTGAATATGGAGACATGCCATCCTGGCTTGATGGTTAATAAAGCCATGTGTAGGCCCAACAGAAAGAGGTTTTCGATCATCAGCAGGCTGTCATTGACAATGAACCCGAAGTTGACCGCGAAGAAAAAGTAAGTCTTGCTAATATGAACTCGTTTAGCACTCAAGTCTAGTCCGAGCGATCATTACTAACAGCGACTTAGGATAGCACCAATGAAGCCGTCGCGATCAAAGGCAAAGCGAGGCTAATGGAGGAACCTGACGATTCTGACGTCTCAGACCTCAGCAGTGTGCCTGAGAATGAATTCTCCGACTTTGAGCTTCTCATGGGCGATGAAAACACAACTACCAACGCCAACACCTCCGACCACGCGGGCGATGATGTGGATATGTTCGACAATGGTTCTCCTGCATACTTGTCTGCAGGGGCCGATGGGGATGACCCATTTGACAGCCCCCAGCAGCCACGAACTGATCCGAATGCCGTTGCTGACATCGTACGAGCTACGATACAAGAAGAGATGTCTAAACTCCAGGCATCGCTTTCTGACCCAGCGTACCTTGGAAGTCTGCTCGAGGCTCAAGGATACCTGGTCATTCCGCCAAACGCTAGCCAAGACCAGACCACTAACGCTGGAGCTCAGTATGACCCCGCTGAAGCACAACCCAACCCCGCTGAACATCAGCACAATCCCACTGAACCTGGCCCTACTCCCACTGGAGCACAGCACAACCCCGCTGAAGTTCAGCAACAGGTTGACGAGCCAAACACAGGACAAGGCATTGAGGACCCTGGAACTGAAGCAATTGACGAGGTTCCGCCGCACTTTGACACACCTTGTGTCGGCTGCACACGCAGAATGGCCCAGGTCGATGCCAATGACAGGGAACGATTGATGAACGTGGATCTATGTCTCTTTCAGACTTGTAAGTATCCGTCCCATGTAAAACGTTGTTTTCACTGGAGTATTAATATTTTTATCTAGGCAGGAGAGCGAGAAAGTGCGATGTTTGTCGATCCAAGGGCCGAAAATGCGTCTTCGTAAGTGATACTGACAACTCCCCTCTTCATCGCCAGGAATGGATCTGACCTGCCATAGATCCCTGTTGCGCATCAGGCAATCCGTACTAATGCTGCGCTCGTGTCTGCTACTTTCAGACGTGTCAAGTATGAAGGATATATCATGGACGCCAATGACAGAGCGGTTGCTTTCAACGTTTTGAATGACTTGCACGTTGCTGGGCTGTGATCTTCTTCTTCCTGGAGTCGTTGTCGGTTATGTACTTGGTACCCAGCTTGGGGGCGTCGGTATCAAAACTTGACAAGGGAGAGGAGATCAATTTAAAATTTAGGATACCAATGAGACTTTGGAGATTTGGTTAAGACAATTGACAATTGGTACTCTCACCTTTGTCTTGTTGAAGTGACAGAAGCCGAGAGGGTAGAACCATTATGATGCGTTGTGGACAATGCGAAGTGACTCACCAGCACTTCATCCCGACATGCATCAACTCTCTTGAATATGGGTTACTAACATGTTTTTGCGCATGACACTGGGCGCGATAGTAGAGAAATAAAGCAGGTATTGGAACTATGTATCAGTTGGGAACCCTACCTTTGAAGGTGCGATTCAATTGCAAATGCTGAATGAGGCAGACTTTGTGATGTGCTGTAAGCATTCGCCAGGCCAAGTGCTGTATCAAATGGTTGGGTAAGGTTTAGCAGCATTGCAGAGAGCTAAGGGTGCTGGTTAAGTAGCTGCGGAGATCAATTAAGCTTATGCGAACGTGGAAGCTACCTGTCAATGGGGGGTTAAAGTACTGCGGAAGAGAGTTAAGGTATTGCGAATGCTGGGTAACCCACCTCGTTGCAGACGCTGGATATGGCAACCTAGACCTGATTGGACAGAAGCCATCACAGGGACCCATCCCGCCTACGGGTGTACAATGAATCCCAACTTTCCATTGAAACCCCGCATGAAACGGCTTTTTGGTCAGACTCGAAGTCCATTGTAATACTAAAGAAACATTCAAGCCTACAAATGCCCATGTCTTTAGAGGAATCTTTCGGCCTTTAGCCAAATATCGTGAGCTATGGTGTCATAGCGCGACTCTACCGTCATTTGTTTAAGGGAGCATCGCAGAATTCTATGGTGGGATTACCCAAGCCGGAGGCATGCCACCATGCGCGGTACCCAGAATACCTTCCACAAATCAAGAGTCTAGATGAAGCAGAACGAGTCAAGTCACCAAGATGCGCTCAAAGTTATTCGATACTGAACAAACATGTATTCAGAAGACTTCTAGAAAAGCCGGGTTGAAGAACTACCTAACAGACTAAATAGAACCATAAATCCCCAAGTAAACCCCTGCATATTTTCTCCATCTTTTGATAATAGCCGAACTGTGATTGTTGTGATTATGAGACAGTGAAATAGACAAAACCTCCGATGATGTTTTTGGTGTTTTGTTGTGATTGCATAAGAGGGACGAGACGGGTTAGGAAAGAGTGAACAAGGAGAGGGTGAAAAAGAAAAGGAATCAAAGAAAACATAGAAGTGATGAAGGGAAGGAAAGGGTTGTGAAGGAGAAAGATATGCCAAGACCAAGAAGATCACTCTTCCTCATAGTTGTCGTCACCGTCGTCGTCTTCAGCATCGTTGGTGTTCTCCGACTCGCCGACCGCGCCATCTGCGTCCTGTTCTCCGACTTCATCAGCCTGGTCCTCGCCTCCATCATCCTCCTTGTCATTGGCAGTGACTTCTTCCGCAACCCTTGATCTTTCTTTGTCGCGCTTGAGGAGAGTATCGACATCAGAGCGGAGTTCACGAAGCTCTTCTTCCAGTCGGTTCCCGCGATCTGTTTGTTCCTTCAGCTTATTCTCCAAGTCATCAATCCTTCACGGTTCTCTTCCACCAATTCAATAGTAGAAATGAGGCGGTTTCGCAAGTACTCAGGGTTCACAGCCAACAGAACAGATAGGAGCTTTTCGTCCCAGTCATACTGGTCCTACAGCAGGTCAGTCATGTATATAAAAATAGAATCTCTGACTTACTATGTAATGGCCAATACGGACTTTATGGGCCATTGTGTGTAGGTCTCGGCAATCTGATCGGATGTGTTCTATGGGATCCTCCGGCTGAACAGATTAGCAATGGACTTGGTTGTTATTATCCGTATGCACTTACCTTGGAGCAAGACTTTGGGTCTGGGCAATTTGCGCAAGGGAGACCTTGAAGCTTTTAGCAAGACATCAGCAAAAACATGCATGCTGTACTCACTACCGCTCTTACCCATCTGGCAGAGCCACTTCGGGTTTGTCTCCCACATCTTTATGCATGGAATACAGGGAACACTATGATACTTCAAGGCCTCTGTGGTCTCTTGTTTGACTCGCTTCGCCTTCTGCAGGGATTCCTGGGAATTGCTCCGCTTAGAAGTTGAAGCCTTCCATGAGGACGAGGGCTGTGAGCGAGCCGGCAACTGAGATGAAGCCTTTGAGGTGACACTCTCGACTGGAGGTGGTTGCTTGACAGTTCCCGCAGCCTGAGAAGACCGTGAGGTACCGTTCTTAACGGGGTTAGGCAACATGACAACATCATCATCACTCTCTTCGGGCTGTCGAGTGGGTCTTGGAGTGTTGATGGATCTACTACGCGGTTCAGGCTCCGAAACCTGCTTCATGGGAGGCTTTGTTGTCTGTTCGGTCTGGCTTGAAGAGACTTGGCGGCTGGGATTTCGGCGCTGCCCTGCGGAACTTACCGGCTTCTTGTCAGCAGTGAGAGTACCGGTTGGCTTGACTTTGGGGGCTTCTTTGTCCTTTGGCTTCATAGCCTTCTGTTTCACATCAGTAGGATACACAAATTTGGATAGAATAACGCACCTTGTTGTTGACCCTTCTAAGCGGGATTGGGTTGACCAAAACCTCTGAGTCCTGTACCTGTGAATACGCTGGTGCGACGTAGGGACAGGGAGTGACTTACGTCAATACATGGTGGGAGATCGTAATCCTCCGTCTTCGCAAAGAGTTAATAGCATGCAGGATAGGCAGGGGCCACTTATACTCACGTCCTTCGACATCTTGTGCCGAGAGGTTTCGCTAGACAGCCACAGGGTGGTGGCAGCGCAGGCACGTTGTGGCTTGACTGGGCTTGGCGATGGGGATAAAGAGAAGAGAAGGAGTTAAAGAATAGAACAAAAAGACAAAAGAAAATGCAAGAGACGGCTATTAGATAAATGAAAACTTCTTCCGCGTTCTGATGACTTTTCAAGTTGGTCAAGACATGAGTAGGCAATGTCAGTCGCAAACGAACTTTGACTCGATTCGCAAATTCGTGATGCTACTGTGGCTGACTCTTGACCTGTTTCTTTTTTCGTCCACCATGGGCAAACTGCATGTTGTGTTGATTAGCGTGAATTGACATGGCCGGGAAGAGGCGGGAAATAGCAGATGAGAGACGACAACACATCCGTTACCCGGTTGAAGCGTTTGCTTCCATGTCGATGTGAGTCATTTGTGGGAGAGTTGTACGAAGTCCAGTAAGACGGATGCATAGGCGCGTCGCTGCCGTGCTGTGTTTTGAGTTGAACAAGACAAACTTGACGGGTGCTGGAGACGGGAGGGGCCGAGATGAGAGGAGGGGTGTGGGGTTGGGAAAACGAGATGGGATCAGCACGGGGATACAGAGTCTTGTGCCGGAACAGACAGCAGGGGGTCCTCTAGGCGCGCGTTTGTGTGTGAGTGGGTAATTATGCAGCAAGTTCAAAATCCAGACCTGCTAGACCAGGGTCTTCTCCCTTGCCTCATTAGCCTCGCGTTAATCTTTAACCAGGATCAGGTCAGTGGACGAGGCTCTGCCGTGGAAGTCGTCGCTAGCTCTGTCTTGACTTTCAACGGGTAAGCCAGACACATAGCAATTGTGAGAAATGGATACTGCTAGCAACTTTAATTTGAGATTGAAACATGAACAAAACTTGTGTGATCGCAACGTGTCTAGAGATGATGTACCAATTGGGAATTGCATCTCAGTGCGGCATGTCCACGGCTCCCCTTACTACCCCAAACGTGAAGCTTCCGGTGTGATAGAGTCCTGTTGATGAAAGGTTCATGTTGGGGAGACGCGAGAGAAATTGTGAATGACGCTTTGTCAGCCAGGTACTGTCCACAAACTCTACGTGCTACGTGCCCCATGACGACAATAATGTGACATTCAGAACTGAATACCCGGCTGGCGGAAACGTGGGGATCCTCGCCATGTGCAGGGGGTTCGGAGTGAGGTACATCGGATCTGCCCCCTGCGGTGTGAGAGATTACCATTGGCTTGGACATCCTCCACCAACTATGCATCTAGGCTTCACCGTGTCTCAATATTCTGCAAGAAAAGAAAGTCACAAAGGATGACCGCATTGCAGCGCCCAGCCGCCAGCCCAGCCATTCCAAACGCAAAAAGTTCCCGCCGACGAGACGTAGTGAGGAAACAAGGCTAGTAAAGCCGGCTGGCTATTATCTGCCGTTGTCAAATTTCTTTGATGATTTCCGAAACACGGCTTCCCAGCAACTTGACGGCCATTTGCAATGCCATCAAGTTTTTATTTAAGCCACACCACTCTCCTGGCTCAACGTCTTATCTCAACTTTTTTCCATTGCCTTTCCGCAACTTACCTCGGGATTCCTACATCGCCATGCCCAACCGTTATTCTTTTACCAACGTATGACCTTTACCTCTGTACTGTTGAACTCTTGGCTAATGTCCTTCCATAGGCAAACACAGCTAAGCGTAGAGCCGGTGGACGGGTTGTAAGTGCCCTATTTTCCTAGTCGCGACGTTCATCATCTGACTGGTACTTGCTGACAGGGATCCCGATCCCCCCACTCGCCATCTAAGCGGCGACGAACGACGCACTCTGTAAGTCTCATTTAGCCTTCATTTGCTATGCATCCTAACTGATATCCGCAGAGAATCTCGGGGGTGACAGATAACTCTGGTCATCCAGACGAGTCAGAACAGCACAACGACCCTGATCCCAATTCGGAGAACGAGGATCCAACTTATCAACCTCCTAATGAAAGCTCTCCAGTCGAGGATGCTGATCCCCACGAGAGGTTGTGGGATTCATTCACGGGATATCTTTCCGACTCGGCAAAAAAACATGATCCCCAAGCACGGGAAGAGCAGTATTCTGAATTCCGCTACGCTCCTTGTACGAAATGCCTCATGAGAATGGTCAACGAGAGACGAAGAGGTCCTCTGGAGCCATGTTTCAGCTCAGGTAACCTGCAATTGTGTTTTTGATCACACGCTAATGCTGATCGGAATCACCCTCTAGAAGCTAAAAAGAACTGTGATTTTTGTCGAAAATATAGTGCGGGCTGTTTCGAGGTATGTCTGTTTGTGAATATGCTTACGGCCGGTTGTACTGACTTTATTAGATTAAAACATTCCATACGCTGGAATACGCGACTTCCAGGGCAATTCAAAAGGCGGCTAGAGAACTTAAACAACATCAAACACCTCTCGTACGTGACACTACCTCAAACTGGTCTGTACTAATTCAACTTAGCCACCAGATTGGCCAATGTGGGTTAAGTTTATCAAAAACAGTCCAGTCCTGTCGAAAAAGGACACTCCTGGTAAAAAGCTCTCCGAGAAGAACAAGTCCATCAAGGAACTCCAGGAAAGTGTCGAAGATATGGAACGGCGCTTTGACACGGAAGTCAAACCTAAGTTGGATAAAATGAACGGACGTATCAATACCACCAACCAGTATATCACTGAGAACCTCAACCCCAGAGAGTTTCTCCGTTTACACAATCCATTCCTGCGCGACATGATGGCAGCAACACAGGTCATAAAGGATATGTATCCAAGTGAGTTCACACAGGCAAAGCAGCGTAAGGAGGGCGAGGAAGCGGAGACGCGAGAGAATGGAGAGAAGGCGGAAATGCGAGAGAATGTAGAGGAAGATTCAATCGTCGAGGAAGAGGAGGTGGACATGGAAAACCGCAGCGAAATAGTGGTTGACGGCAACGACTTTGAGCAGGAGGAAGAGGAGGAAGAGCAGGATGAGTTTCTCGACTGAGTGGTATTGACCGCGGTTGTATTTAACTGAGTGTAGCTTTCTGGGGTTTTTGTCATTTATTTCCATCTATTCTCCTTTACTCTATGACCTCACGGCTACTGTAGTGCATCTAACGTTTCGTCTTACCAAACATCTTCACTCAGGTGTCCAGTAACTCGTGTTGAAATCCAAAGTCTTTATCTGGTTATTCTCTACATTTAACTTTCACCGGAATTCCCCGACTCTGCAACTCCTTACCTGTCATCCGGTATTCCAGCCAACTCTCAATTTTATACCATTACATAGACTCGTCAACTTTGCTCTCCCTCTCCTATCCTTCTTTCTCACCGGAAGTCAATAACGGAGAAATACAAGCATCTTCCCGTCAATCACCTGACAGGAATTATTCGTCATAATTTCCACCATACGGGAACAACTGCACACCATGGGCATATTGAATAGGAGTATGTCAGGAAAGGCTAAGGTGGTTTCCAGCTCCTCGTTGCCTACCGGATTTCCTTCGCCTTCGTCGTCGGAAGATTCACTTGGACTCCGTGGTACAGGCTTCCCGACAGGAAGTGTCCTGTTGCAATGTTCATGTTCCATCATATCATCGAAGCACCAGTCGAAGACGAAATGGACTTAGGTATCCAAGGTTTAACGAGTTTCAACATCTTAATGATAGGAAGGCAAATAAGATCTAGCTTCTCTTCCAGTTCCCCGACACATTCCGGAATGCCACCTTTCCAGATTTAGAGGAAAGACAGTGAACTTGGTCTTAACGTATAAAAAAACTATCTTCCATTTGAGCCTACTTCTTTCCACAAACTTGGTTTAATTATCAAAAGTAACACTATATTCCCATAGCTTAATCATACTTGATATAGATCAATAGTTGACTACCGGCCGCTGACATCCCAGCCTCATTTCCGGAACCGACATCCCATATCCAGGCTTTTCATAGCACGGCTTCACGGCAAGGCTGAGGTCTGATATGTTATGAGGGGGTATTATAGTTGAGAATTAGAAGTTTTAAACCATCTATAAGACCTAGAGAATATCTTAAAAGTAGCGCCCCAAGATGCTGAAACTTGGGCTCGTTTCTCCATGGCTAAGCTTATGCTTGCACTAAGTATAAAAGTAATACTGATATCATGTTTTTAGAACAGTGATTGTCCCTGGACCAGCAAAACTTTCATTCAATATCTGTAATCACAATCAAACAGGGTTTCCCTGTTTAGGGTTATTCTTTTGTGTTACTTTCGTTCCCATGAATTCGAAGTGACCATTTCACTGTGCTACATTCGGGCAAAATATATCAGTTCCATCGGCATACCATTGTTGGAATTGGGAAATTACGGGAGTACCTACCAATCGACCCCACAACATGACCTTCATTCGTCACGAGCCAAAATTCTCTGTTTCAACTAATAAACTAAGTCACTCCAATAGATTGGTTCGGAGATGCCGAGTCGAAAGTATTAGTGCTAATCCGTGAAGAATATCATAGTTATAATCCAACATTGCGTCGAAATGAAACCCGTAGTACAACTAGCGCTATTCAACGTCTACTTTGGGATTTCCTTTCTGGGATCTACGTGTTGATTCCCGACATGATGGCAGCGGCCCGGATTTCCCGGTATGCACCACAAGCTGTTAACCATGTGCCACCAAAGCTCCAAACCAATAAATGACTTTGATT
>JAPERM010000435.1:0-11419 GCA_030411635.1 Fusarium sp. MBC 119 | reverse complement strand
ATTAGGTATCCCGCAAAAAAAAAGGATAGTTAACGAGACGTTTATATTAGGAATAACAAAAAGGAGCGCATAGTATTAGTGTAAGATATCTATCTGAAGAAATGTGTTAAGTAGGTAGTCAGAAGGATTAACGAAGGTCAAGTCCATCTAGCCATCCAAGCCATTCGGAATATCCACATCTGGAAACCCACGAATTTAAACTTCCAAGCCAAACCCCAAAAAATACACGCCAAGAGTTCCGTGGCCTCCCAAATAACCATTATCACTGCACCTGGTCTTTGAGATCACAAGAGCATTCTCATCCCTGCTGAGACTGCTTGGTAAGTTCGTCAATCTGATTCCGCAATTCCTCGTTCTCCATCCTCAACCTCATCGACTCGGTAGGCTGTTGTCTGGCTGGATCCTTTGCGAAGATTCCAGAAATCTCACGCATTTGGCCAGGAAGCGCCCGCAGGCTCGCCTTGACTTGTTTGAAGTCGTCAATGATGCTAGCAGTCAGTGTGTCCATTCGGACCTCGAGACAATCGACTTTCCCGTCTACATCTCTAACCTTAATATTTACTTTGTCAACTCTCTGACATATATCACCGATACTCATCTTGTTCAGATGGATCAGCTCATGCAGTCGGTCAACGACTTTCCGCCAAGGTCTATTGGGCTAAAAGGAGAGATGCATTAGTTCAGGGCTGGAATGCGGGGATGAAGGATCACGTACAATCGGGACACTCTTGTTGATCCTGAGCCACAAGGCTTTGGTGATGAGTCAGGCTAGGTCGCGGCTTTCCTCCGTGAAGTCTTTCTGTCAACGGAATTCGCATTCTTATGCACCCGGCTTGGGCTCGATACCTACATCGCACGAGTCTCTCTTTCTACAGCAAGCGTCGCAGCTTTTCACCTTTGGGTCTATTCCTGCTGTTTCTGTTAGCACCAGAGAGTATGATCGAAGAAACGATGCATCTTACCGCTCGCCATGTGGCATAAGTCCAGGTTGAAATCTCTCTGTAGACCCTTGTTCAACCCCTCTTCAAGGTTCTTGAGAAAGTCTTCCTTCATCATTCTGGTAACGCAAGGTACACACGGCAGCATCTGGAACCAACCAATGGGTTTGTGAAGCTATACACTTTAGCATTGTCGTCGTGATAATGCAAACTCACTTACAGCGTTGTAAAACTTGTAGTATGTTGTCATTCGAATGACCCCAAAATCGTCCTCATCAAGCTGTTGAACCCCCGGGACATGCTGGTGATGCTTGTCTGGGAGTTCGAACTGACCCCCATGAAGGCCTGGATGATTTGCTTGAGACAACCCTGGTTGGGTCAAATGATGTTCTGTATTCTGAGGGTACGGACTCTGCTCAGGTGCTTGTCTTGGAACTTTGGAATAGCCAGCGGAACTATGCTGATTTGGCTGTTGCAAGTTAAACTGGCGGTAAAGCTGGCCGAAAGGGTGTATGTCCGGTCGGTTAATTGAAACCCTGAAGTCCTGCTTGTCTGGCAAAGGGATGGTCTGATGACGTTGTTGGCGGTTCACGAGGGGCTGACGCTGAACATGGTTGATAAGCCCTTCATGGTCGTAGTCTTCAACGCCTGCCCAAGGTCCGTCAGACTCTGGGCCTCCGCGTTCCATAGTTGCTCGATGTCTTTTGGGCCAAGTGTTTCTGTTAGTTATTGTCTTGGTGAAAAGGGTGGGGGAACATACCCCACTGAAGAAACCCTGTACTTGGGATTTTCTTTTCGAACCAATGTAGGTTTCTCGAGTACACGCGACACTATCACTTGTAGTAACTGATGATTCCTGGATACTTGTGTTGTGGTTACCAGAAGTAGATTCTACCCGCTGCTTGCTGCCGGTGAGATTGTCCTCGCCGGCGACAGCATCTCAGCGCCGAGAGTGGACGTTGGAAGGAATAACACCGGTAGAATTTGTTGACTGGCAAGGTACGCTTCCTCGTTGCCGGAAGCCAGCAGCGTCGGAGGTATTGGTAGTATCCTGAACTTGCTGGACGGCGGCCGTGAAAGGGTCAACTACTCGCCTGCAAATATCGGCACTGGGATGGGGACTAGGACTGACAGTCTATTGCTGCTGTGAGGTATTAGTAGAAGCCAGTTCACTCGCAGTGCCGACAATGTCTTCCTGTCGAGTTGGATTGAAGGGATTCTTATTACCAGTAGCAGCCTGCTCCACTATCGGAGCAGATCCGTCAGATGGATGAGCAATAGCCAATCCCAGAGCATTTTCATGAACATCACAGCGTTAGTATTGATATCTCTTGGAATGTGTCCGAAAGAGATCTCATAGTATGCTGTTGTCTTTGGGTCCGAGTTTGGCCGCTGTTTCCTTTTAGGTTCTATCGAGGAGGTCGAGAACAAAGGCTGAGGATGAGGCTCTAATGAAGAGGAAGCTAGTGGGGGGTCGCCTTGTAAGTTTCGCGAGGGTGAAGAATAGCAGTAAGACTCAAAGCCCCAAGATGTGTGGGCAGATCGTCTGTGAATTCTTCGAATAAGGACATGGTGAGTGAAACAATTATTTATGAATAATTGTAGTTCGGGGTGAGAGTGAGTCACTGAACTCATAATAGTTTGACCAAAGTTTGTGGGGTCATAATGGGTGTTGAAATCACGAACGGGGTCTCATAAATTGGCTAAACTGTACTGCACTAATCTATGCCATTACGGTAACAGCATAACGATCACAGGGGACTCCAGAATTACAGTAAACATGACTGGGAGGAAGTTAAAGTAATGCTAAATCAGTTGGAAAGCAGGCATTACTTGGCAACATCATGGTGGAAGAGCGATCAATAATTAGGAATAGGAGAGACTTCAAATGTAGGGTAGGTGAAGCAACTAATACAGTAAGAGGCGATGGACTAGCTCTAAGATATGAGTTAGAAGTGGAGTTAAGCCTGATGGAATAATAAAATAGCTCAGGAAAAAGTGCATGCGCTCGGAATTTTCTCGCTCAATAAGTATGACCAGATGAGTTGTGAATAACTTCATTTTCGTGATGGCTGCTCAGAATGAAAACTCAGAATGAAATGCGGGGTATTAAGGTTCCGATAAGCTCAACCAATAAGGCTATGACGCAAGTGCGGGGGTAGAAACTCGCCGGCCTCAGGCAGAGACAACGCACGCAACCGATCAATATTGGTCAGCCTGAGGAGAGCAAAATAATGTAGCTAGCCTGGACTCGGACTCACAAACAGTGGCGCACAATAATGGCTTTGTATTATACGCACCACGACACGACACGTGTATCACGACACGCAGGAACAGCACACGGATAGTTGGTTTAAATTGATTAGTTATATTTCTTTTCCTTTTGGTTCTTTACCAGTCCTGGTTCCTCGCCAAACAAACCCTGCTGGCCAGACAGGATCCATGTGACAAGAAATCAGGACTTGATGTCCTGATACCCCGCGCCCTGTATAGGATGGCGCAACTGGGCAGTGCAGGAACATTCATTCCCGTCACAAGTTTACGATATGGTGTGAAAAGCGTGTGCTGTCGCCGGCTTTATTCCCTTTGGCCGGGGTTGTGTTGGATCCAACAGAGTTTTAGCGTTGACGACTGCCTTCTTCTTCCTAATATTGACACAATGTTAGAGGGTACGACTCCGTAAGCACTGGCGCTGTCTCGATGTTGCTCGATCTTATTTATTTCTCTTTTAACACTAAATTTCCAATATGTAGATTTGATGGCTAGGGATAATATTGGTTCCCCTTTCTTATTCAAAGAGGTTCTGGGATGGCGGCTATGGTGTAGTTATGAGTATAAATTATTGGAGGCCCATCGTGATGGGTATTTTGGAGTAGTGTCGTCGTGTTAGACATTGGGGGTCCAGTCAGAAAAGCCAATGTTGCAGTATTATCTATTTATTTCATACTTCAATTCAATATCATCATGGGTAATTATAGTGGAGGTAAAAAGATTCTAGAATACTCACTTCTTGGAGTTATCTAGCTACTTATCTAAGCCACGAGTAGCAGCTGAGAGTGATAGTAATTAGATCTACCATGTCCTCGAATCCTACATCATTCTAACCATGGAGAGCATTGCACCTTGAGCCATACGTTCCGGAGTACTCCCATCGATACTAGGCATGTTTTCAATCTGTGCACTTAGGTTTTGCGCAAGATTGTTAGAAAGTGTCTCTACCTCCGTTTTCGTGTCGAGAAAATGATCCTCAAGTGGATCAATGATATCCGCTTCAATAGTCTGGTCGCGACACCATAGAGCCATCTTTTCGTTGAGAGTGCAGGCACTGTCCCGGTAATGTGGCGTAAGCTTAGTTACGAGAAGTTCCTTGAAGTTATGCTTCTCAGCCGTGATATCGTGCATCTGGCTCCAGCCAGCGGAGGCAGGCAGCGACGCAGGCTTCTCAGCCGCAGGGTCAATGCGACGGGCCTGAAGCTTGGCATGAGCCTTGCCGTCCTCGAGGTAGATCTCAGCCTCCAATCCCACAAAGCAGCCCTCTCCGGTGCAATTGCAGGAGTAGCCGTAGGATTTGCCTAATGGAATATGAATTAGTGGTGAACGAGAAAAGTCAAAAGAGGTAAAATAAACTCACAAAGGCAACCACAGCAGACTGAGAAGGCGGGGACTTTGATATCGGATAAGTCTATGTTGCGCTGTTTGTTGTTGATGTCGATGAGTTTATCGAAGGTCATAGTACTCTGGGGAGACTTTTCTTTCAAAGCTTTGAAGATATCCTCGAGAGAAAATAACTTGGCAGCCATGGTGCATGTAACGGATAGTGTAGTAATAGGTAAGCCGTGGGGAGAAAGAATTGAGCCAATGTGGAGGAGATGACCTGACTGCAGAGTAGAGTAAGGAGGAAAGAGTAGGGTTTTATACCTAGAGCCGAAATTTTTGCGCGTATGTTACTCAAAAGACAAGCCTAGACGTCACAATGCTCCAGCACCTTACGATACGTAGTAAAACCCGACCGTAGTAGGAAGTACAAGATATCCAAGAATAAGCTAATTTCGGATGTGCTTCCCT
This sequence comes from Fusarium sp. MBC 119, assembly GCA_030411635.1. NCBI lineage: Eukaryota > Fungi > Ascomycota > Sordariomycetes > Hypocreales > Nectriaceae > Fusarium > Fusarium sp. MBC 119. Next base: position 6,416 of record JAPERM010000435.1, on the reverse strand, counting down.
GCTGACCTACGCCACGCAACATTGACGCAAGCAAAACAAGAAACTTATCCTCGTATCCGTTTCACTTTTATTCGCGAGGCTTGGGCGCAGTTTCGCGGCCGTAGCTGAAGGTTGATCCTGAGACCTGCATCTACCCGAAGGGATATTCACGGGTGTTAAAAACAGTTGGCGGCTACTGTGTAGTAAGCACTTATGCCGGAACCAAGCTAAGGAAGCCTCATATATGAGAAAATCTGTTATTACTTTTATTAACTGCTAATGCACGTTCAAGGATGCCTTATCTAGAAACTTACGAAGTAAGGATCTTGCTCCCCTTCCATTTCGGCTGAGACTACAGTAGGTCAAGACGCCACTATCTGCGCCTCTACCGGCGAAAGCCAATTACACCTCGATATTTTATTTCATCGTTACCAACACTTCTGCAGGGCAACTCGGCATTGCAGGGGTTGAGACGCCATTGGCTAATGTGCCATCTCCCGAAATCAAGCAGGGTTGGCGGCTTTACTGTTACCTTTCTCTTAATCGACATGTAGGGATCGGAAATGTGATCGTGGCTCAGACTGGGTATGTTTTCGGTGTCCATTTTGGTGCATATGATGCAACCTTATCCCCCCGCTTCAAGTGGGAAGAGAGGTTGCCGCATTTTTCTTTTGCGTATTGAGGCGTCGTCTCCTTACGATATGCCATCTACTTTATGCCCAACAATATATTCTTCTATTATTTCGTCTAGGTGCATTGAAAGATTGAGAGTTGTGGTTATTGCTTTGTTTGCTCCTCGTGTAGTGTGATATACGGCTCTATTGCAAGGCTGGCCGGCATCTTGGCCGTGGTCTTGGCGCAACCTTGCGTACAGGGCGGATGGCCGCCCATTCCTTATTGTCTCCACCAATTTCGTGCGCTGTATCTCCTAGACCTTGTCACTTCTTCGGCGGTTTTTGTCAACCCTTACCTCAGCTTTATCACTTCGGTGAACGAGATGATGTGGCCAAAGGCTTGTCAGAGGGGTCTTTCTCCATCTCTTGGCAGTTGCGGTAGTAACGCAGGACTTGACAAGTTTAGGGGAAGGCAGGCTGGTATATGGTAGAGACTTTGCCTTTCTCTAGACAATAGATAATACAGAAATAAGTCACTTTGATCAATCTCCAGCCTATAATGTACTTCATCTACTACTAGCTCTTTGAGGGATGTCGATCCATCCCCCCGGGACATCGTGACTGACGCTTCATTGAGACCCACACGGAGCTTTTGGGGCCCTCGGCCGACATAAACAAGGCAAGGCATGCGGCAGGTTCTTGACCCAGTCAAGCTTCAATGTGAAAGCCGAAAAAGGATGGTAACTCAATCGATGACCGGGAGAGTTGGCGCTAACCCAAAGACGAGGTTGGGAACCTGCATACAAGGTAAAAACTGTTGAAAAAGGTCCCTTCGAGTGAGATTTGACCCGTCTGGTGGAAGGCTGACTCGTGGGTGGCGGTCGTCGACCGCGCGTGTTGACTGCTTCAATAATGCTGAGATATAGTCTGCCCACACCAAGGTCCAGGGATGAAACACTCCTGAACTTAAGCATGGACTGAGAGTGAAAGAATCAACCAGAAGGCACGAGCAGCAGCCATGTCGCATTATCGTGGTCTAATCGGCTAGCATTGACGGAAAGGCTAACTAGAGGCTACGTCTTTGCGCTCACGAGTGCTGAATACGTCGAAAGACCGCTGGAGTTGTTCTACAGATCAACCAAGGTGAATAGATAGGGGGTTTAATGCCGTCGATCGCATGCTTCCATGCCTGCTCAGATTGATGCATGTTGTCAGCTCCCGGGGTCGACATATTGTAGGCCATATCAGGAAGGACAACCATATCAGACATGTTATGGCAACCTAATATACACACAATAAAGGCTGATGTATTGGGTGACGATGATAGTGATATCAATAATTCTTGGGAATTTAGATCGGCCCATCTCGTACCAAGCCGGGTACCTGTTTCCGGGGGTGTCGGGAATCGTCACGCAGCCCGTTGTAGTTGAGGGGCGAGGGCATAAACTTTGCGCACGAGGCTCGTGGCTATCTAATAGACCTTGAGCGGGACCAACTTGTAAGCTGACTTAACTGCCTTCATCGCAACCTCAACCGACAGCGCGGTGCGGTTGGAGTTGAGTGAGCGCGCCAGAGTTCAGCCGTAGGTGGGTTGTCGTGCAGCCGCGACCCGAAAATTTCTAGAGAGATACCCTTTGGAACAAATCTCTCCGGCTCTGATGAAGTGCTTTATTCGGAGGCGACCTTGGTGAATGAGATTTCGGGTCGACAGACTATAGGAGAAATATCTGTTTGTTAGGGGTTGAGAATGGTAGCATGTCTGACCTTTTCGACAGGTCTATCGTGGAGTTTGATAGAATGGTTCATATCGAGAGAATATGGCATATCTGTCGTGGTCTCACGAGACGAATAATTCTCGTCAGTATGATATTATCCGAGGAGTGAGGCACCGCCTGTAAGCGCTCCAGTGTGCAGAACCCTCTGTCTTTCTTCAGCGTGGCTTTAGCCTGTCCGCGAGGCACCTCGTGAATCCATCAATGCAGCGTTGCTGAAATCAACTTTGTCAGGGTTTAGCTCTTGTGAGGTAGGCCACCATTCCCCATTATGACACTCATCGCTGAGAGTCGCCAATCATGTATGAATGCGAAGCTAACCTAGATTCCTTCAGTGCATTAGTCAATTACATCCTTATCAATATGAGTAGGCTGAAGATGGACGAGAATTCGAAGCAGTTTTCCAGCCCGCAGGGTACCATCATAGAATGGTTTGGAAGCCTTGCCTCGACCAGATTTACAGTTAGATATTCTAGATAATGGAGAGAGCAAAGAGACATCCCAGCAGGCTCCAGAGCTTTCGAATGCCAGTTCCAGATTCATAACGATTGGACGTATGGGATGACATTGCAATGCTGTTATTCGAACTCACCCTGACCTTCGGAATAATGATGTTGAGCTCGGCAAATAGAATGGCTTTTCTATTTCCGGCGGCACATGTTTTGAGGGGGCTTTGCGGTTGGAAATGCTAGCAATTGGAAACTCCTACTGCTGCCCTTGAATGCGCTGAACTTGACTCTAGCGGAAGGCGAAAGTGCTTCTTCAACTGCATGAAGCGACTTGAGGGCCATAGAAAATCGTTGGATATCGGTTTTGTGATCAGTTGCTCGCTAGAGAACGTCATGGAGTAGTCTGGTGACGCAAGAGTCACTAACCTCGACACCATTCTAGACCAAAGCCGATGAGGACTCTGCCTCTCTTCCCATACTCACCCTGCTAAAATCTCCAAAGACAAAGCCCTGCCGTATGATAAGACGAGTTAATGGCAGAGTCTGGGTTGAGAGGGAGATAAGTCTGGAGGGCGCGAGGATAGAGCACCCCGACCCTGAAAGGCTGTGGCTTAATGAGTCAGTAAGTGCACCTGTCAAGTGACAGTAAAACTTATTGAACGTGTCCTTGCTGCTATTGACAGTATCGGTGTGTTGAAGCTTATGACACTTGTCTAGCAACGGCTCGGTAGCCATCTGACGACCTCGATCCAGTGTCCTCTACTTCTCATCTGTATCAATGGCATACATTTGATCAGCACGCCGCGGTTATAACAATATCGCTTTAAGGTAGAAGGTACAGGAACTCTCAGCGTATTGAACTACATTCATACAGGGCGCTTGATTCTCCCTCTTGCATCACAAACGCACGCAGCATGCACCTCGTCTGGTGCTGAACTAGATCTTCTACTAACAGGAGTTTATTGGCTCTCTCTAATTTACTCTTTTTAAATGGCCTGGCATGGGGACAATCCGCGTTTAACAATACGAACCGGCAACCGCAACACGCTTGGGCTTAGATATCCGCCGGTGATTTATGCTAACCTGCTACAGAACAAAGGACCATAAGCAGCTCAGCCACCCTCATCTTGCGACTGCCACTTTCAGTAGACCTCGCGCCGCTTGTCCACGCCTACAATCAAAGTCTCCCAAATCTGGCACAGAACATCAGTGCATCTACCTTTGGGCTGAAAGCAGGAACTTCACATGGGCTGAGTGTGTGAACAACGGGTAATGCGCAAACGAGTTCACTATTCCTAATCCCATTCTTGCCATTATCCAGGATACGTCAGGAGCAGACGGTTTGGCAATGAGCTCTAGTTGCTTCAGACATCCCAAATGCGGGCAATCATGTCTTTTGCCGCCGACTTTCAGGATCGTCTCATCTCCTTTCACCCTCTGTCAGATTGTCCTTCAAGTTGCTGTATTTTGAAGGCTGAAGAGCGCGGTTTTTTATCGATATTCAATGGTATTACTCACAACACTCTTGTCTACTATCATAGTTGGTACTGAATGGCAACCAAGTTGGGTGTTCCGGAATCACCATCTATTTGCCCATCTGGTTGCGAGTAATCGCAACAAAGGGTGTTCAAGATGCTCTATTGGCCTTGCCGGCTTGGACATTAAGGTTGGGCGGTCGGGTTTGGCTTGATAATAACTTGCCCTGATGCTTGAGTACCAACTCCAACTTCATCCACTGGCACTTTTGGACTGGGGTTTGCGAGTATTTCTGGAGCTATTGCATGAAAGTAGCTGTTTAGACTCTTTTGGGAGAAATTAACTCTCCGGGGTTCGTGTAAGATAACTCGTCTCTAAAATCGATTGAGAAGTGCCGTCTTGCCCAGATACGGGGGTGCTTCCGCCTTATGTGCCACCATGTGCCTTCGTCAGAATCCCACTCTTTTCAAGAGCCTTGAGAGTCATATGTTTGAGGATGTCTCGGTATCCTTGGTCATAGCATAGAACCTAGTTCTAATCTCTTGGGTAAGGGTATCTGCGACTTCGACAAGAGTGCGACAACTCTATTCGAACGCTCTATTGGCTGATTGTGCAAGTTATAATTTTGTGCGGGGGGCCTATGAGTAATACTCTTAAGACTCGTTTGGCCGTTTTATGTTCCAATATGGCTACGAACCCAAGTACCCCTAACCGTGAAATGGGTGCTCTGGTTGCTATAGCGGTCTCTGATAGATTCACAAGCTGAGCTTCAACCGCGATAATCAAATCTACCAGAAACACCATAACGCTAGTAAATTAAGGGCCACAAGTCTGCTTCTGAGTGTGAGATGCACGATATTACTTGTGTAGCTCCGAAAGTTTGGCGCGAGGGTGTTTCTGCTGTCTTCTAGCGTCGCGTTGACTGACTAAGTTGAGTAGAGAGTTCAAGGCCACAAGATTTCTCTCCGAGAACCAGGTTCGTGTAAAAGTTGCATCGCCCTCGCAATGTTAAGAAGTATGTTGTTCAGGAGTTTTAGATTCGTCGGAGAAGCTGCGCAACTCATCTGCGAGTACTTGAATAGTAGGCGACGCGTAGGCGCTGCCTGGCATGCTTGCCGAAGTCGAGGGTAAAAACGAAAGAAAGCCTAGGGATTCCTTATTGTAAGGATCTTCGGGATATTTATGCTTGACTTTGAAAGTGACTCTATGCACCTTCGTCTTGCTTCGCCTAAGTTCCTAGAGTTTGCTTTTGTTAGACATGCCATCTCCTTTTCATTTCCACGACGTCAAGACATTCGTCCTCCAACTCACTAAAGCCTCTAGCCGATGTGATGACTTGCTTAGCTTTCATGGATGAGTGTCGTAAGAACTAGCAGTGCGGGATGTATGCTTCCAATGTCGGGATCGAGACGGGGAGTGAAGAAAGCGAGGACGAGGCAGGCTCCCTGGTGAGTTCGAACCACTGACAGTTGCAACACGCCCCTCGTATAACAGCGCGGTATCATCGAAGTAGTAAAATCGACCACTTTGGAAGGCCTGTTGGCCCGATAAGAGGCATCAAAGTTCCAGGGGATAAGGTCCGTGTGTTCCCATATGAGATGAAACACATAACTAGTATAGATGCCAATATCACCAGTACTGATATTGGCCTCTTGGCCAACGTCGGTTCGCAAGGTAAGTTGTAGGGATCGAATGCGCAAGACATGATGCTTCAACTTCTGGTAAGATGTAGGATGTCTGATCTCGAGAATAAAGCTCACCAATAGTTATGTGCCTCTCTTGTCGGTATTGACTGGACTGTTTCTCGCCCTCCTTCGCAGCTTTCCCTCCCACAATCTCCGTGCGCTTTCTCATCGCTTGCCTACCGACTCTGGAGTATGGCAGTCTCGGTGGGCTGGTGGTCAGCTCCACTAAAATTCCAATGCGCCAGCCAGACACATAGTCCAGTCTGCGGCCGTCCATCTCAACTGCCGCTTCTTCTTCGACTTACATCGTCGTCATCATCATTATCACCATCTCTATCTTTATCATTTTCATCTCCATCCCTTCATCACGTGCCATCTTCCACGACACACAGTCATTGAGGTGCCGTCGGACAGGAACGAGTGGTATGGAGTGGCAGAGCA